>JACSZP010021350.1:0-27445 GCA_016161895.1 Pinna nobilis
TTTATGCCCCCGTGATCGAAGATCGGGGGGCATATTGTTTTTGGTTATTATTTCGTTTATATATTTGAGAAATAAAAATGTTAGAAGTCTTTGAATATGCGCAAATTTATACCGAGCATTCTGAAAAACGTGAGAAAATACTTATATAAGTCAACCAAAGTAAATCACGATCTGTGTAAATTAGCAAGTTCATGTATATGTTTGACAAAGTGCTGAATCGGCAGCTCTGTTTAACATGACCGTGATGTTAAAGCAGGATGCTGAATTGATTAATTAAGGTATTACGTACATGTATACTTTTTGCTCAATTATCGAGCCAAGCAAATTAAGTGCTTTTATAAGTTAATATTGATTCACATGTTGACGTCACGTTTCACAGAATGACTTGTTCCTAATTGTTTGTTTTATTGTTGTGTAACCCAGGTCTCGTGTCACTGTTGATGACAGCACGTTTACGATCTCTGATTGTTCAATGACCCCATGTACCTAACATGGGCTTAATTTTAAGTTTTTCCATTAGCATTTCGTTGTATCCCGGTACGAGTGAAAGATATTCAAGTTGGACGTTGAACAATTAAACAACATTTTTTTTCACCTATGTTAAGCTTGTTGATGATATCCTTGTTTAACGTCCAACTCAATAATCCTTCATTTATATGGAGACTTCCTTATGGAGGGTTCCTTAACATATCGACTTCTACACGGGCTCTCGTATTTTTTTACTTTTTCATCCGACGGAAGGAGAGCCAATCGAAGTGAGAGGTGGAATTGAACCTACAACCTCATTATAAGAAGATCAATTATTCTTACCATGGACCTATTGCGGCTCCACTTATAGTACAACGTCAGCAAAAGCCGATGAACTTCAATTCTAAATGTTAAATACTTTACAGCATGAGAAGACAGCTCGGTAACCTTGGAGACGGAATTTTCCTTCATAGACTTTTACTCTCAAAACCATATAGCCACCTTCATGGCTGACACTTCCTTTATAGATTTCCAGTCTCTAACAATAAGGTCACCTTTAGTTCCCTAGTAGACTATCACTAACGAAATTGTCTTTCAAGACTGACGTTTCCTTTATAAGTGTTTCTCTCTAACCACCACGTCATACTGATTTCAATCTCCGTTCATAAGGTCATCTTCAAAGCCGACATATCCGTTACGTTTTTTTATACTCTAACTTCTAGGTCAACTTGGTGACCTACATTTTCATTGAATATTTCCGTTAGAATTACTTGATATCATAACTACATACCTTTACATTCTTATGTAATTCTAATCTAAATGCAAAAAATAATAATAACAATAATTTGCATCTTTTAAAATGTGCGCTATTTGTTTTCAATAATGAAGTTTGTCTGAAGATGTCAAAACGCTAATCTAATTGACATAAACCTTAGTGTCGACTATTGTAGGGTATTTACTTAAACGACATCGAGCATGTGCAATTCAGTTTTACTTAATTAATAGAAAGTCGCAGGAAAAAAACATGAACAGCTAAAACATTTGTGTAGAAATGATATTGGCGTAAAGAAGAAGTCGGTAATCTCGTTGTCTCGCCAATTATCTAGCGTTAACATAGGTTCAATCGCTAATCGAGTTAAGCAAGTTTGCAGCAGTCGTTGCAACAACATTCATCGGTAGAAGTATTTATTTTTTCAAAATTAATTTGAAGAAGGATCTTGATTCTCCAAAGGAAGTAAAGGAAAAGAAATAAAAATTTGGTATCTTAATCGAATTTATAAACGCTCACATTGTTGTTTATTCCCATTAGCCCATTTTAATCCGTCGTTTATCAAGTCCTTGCGGTTAATCTGAGAGGAGTATAGATTAAAAGCACATCATTCGTTGGCTGTTTATAGTTTTATTGATATTTTTCTTTTTACCCGTCTTTTGAAATTTTCCCCAGTAAAGATGATTTGTCCGACTCGGCTGAAAAGAATTTATTCGGACGTTGTCTCTAGTGGTTTTTGATCGATTCTCCGTACTATAATTATTTTTTTTACAGGCATGTCAGCTGCAAATGCCATCACTTTCAATACTACTTGCTCTTTTCACTCTGTGCATAGTTAATTTTCTCGAGCACTTCTAGCCATAACTCTGGAACCTTATCCTTAAACCTGATAACCCACATCAAACGTGATTTTTTCATCAGTTTATGAGATATATCGATGCCATATCTAAACTTGTGGTTACTAGGAACCAATTGGTTTAAAAAAAAACTAAATATAGTCAAACAAACCTGTTCTGTGAGACCATCCAAAAATATACAGTCAAATGTGATAGGTGGTCTCTAAAATGGGTGAAATAGAAGATACCAAGGGGCATTCCAAATAGAATAAGTCTACGACAGACAAAATCGGAGCCAAAACAAAAAGGAGACAAAATTACAAACAGAAATACACAAATACACTTATAACTAAAAATAGTGTAAGAAAAACCGGGGGTTAGTTCAGGTGCTCCAGAAGGGTAAGCAACTCCTGCTCCACGCGTGACACCCGTCGTGTCAGTCAATGTGATTTGTAGATAAATAATCAACTCTAGGAAGCAAACTGTAACAGTAATAAGTCAGTGGGCCAATGAGTCAAGTAATCAGTATTAGTACCATATGACATTCTTAAATTATAATTTGGGCATAGTTATTGACGATAAAAGAGTGCATCCCGATACTTTCTTCATAACGAAGTTATTTTACGTCGTAGTAAAAATTACCAAAGCAATATGACTATTCCTTCTTTACTATCAATAGTTGATAGTTTGTTCCTACATTTCTGACGTCACAATGATGGCACACCATGTAATGCTTCTAAATGACGTAACCACAGAGGACAAGCGTGACGCCACGCGTGACGTGGCACGATTCGTCATTGAGCCACGCGCTCTAAATTGTTGCCTCTCCTCGCTTATCAGTACAGATTCAAGCCTTAGTTGACGCTTGTATGATATTGTGGGGACGATAAGAATTATATTTACTGGAAACACCATGGTCTATGCTCATATATATCTGTAACTAGAATATCTACTTATCTGACCAGGCTTATTCTGTAACAGTTATACCCGATATTTGGCTATGTTTCTAATGGTAAAACATATCTTTTTTAACCCCATTTTCAGGCAAAAATTCCTAGTCATATTTATCAAAATGAAATTTATGCAATATGTACCAAAAAGCTAAAGTAAGGTTGAATGGTAGATTGTTATTGTAATTTTGTCATAAATAAACAAAATAAGTGATAAATAGGGCTCTGTTTTGATATTTACAAGTCGTACAAATTTCCCTATGGCATATAAGAATTCCTAATTTGTTCTCAAATTTGTTCCAGTGTCATTGGCCATGTTAATAAAATATTGCGAAAAAAACCTTAGTTCTAAGAATATGATCACCACCATAAGAATGAAAATTTCCCGGATGTGATGTGGGCTAAACATAAGCAACAAAGAACAAAACAAGTTATTTGTTTCATATTGCTAACAATACTTTAAACCAAGTCAATCTTAATTTCCATGGGTGCCGCTTTTCGACTATAAGATGTGCTTACATAACATTTAAAATGAATGTTTTGCAAATTGGCACATGAGTTAATAACAGAATGATATTAATGTATGCTCTATGGTAGACTAATAATCTTCGGATCAAGATGCCGGGGTCCTCTGCTTCGGCGCACACGACTAGCGTTTTTTTTTTTGTTTGTTTGTTTTTTTTTTTTTTTGTTTGTTTTTTGTTTGTTTGTTTGTTTGGGTTTTTTGGGGGTTTTTTTTGTTGTTGTTGTTTTTGCATTGTACTTCGGATGTAACAATGAAAATTTGGATCCGTTTCGCAGTACACAATACAACTACAGAGAGTATTCTCACTATGTTGCCAATTAAAAAAAACTTACAGATCATGCAATCGCATAGTAAGTGTGTAAACGAAAAACGTTAAAGCATACATGTAAGAAACTGAACTATCCATTATTTCGGAAGTTTTTTTTCGTGACAAAGTAATCGGTTCTGCTTAAGGTCAAACTTGAATAAATACAATAAAGATTGCAGGATAGACGCTAAAATTAGAAGACCGCTAAAATATATTTACATTTACAATTTTTTTGTATTGTATTTAAAATGAACATTAGAGAAAGATGGTTATTGTTTTCAACCATTTCTTTAATATTTGATGTTATTTAATTAATCTCATTATGTATTAGTATTATCATATTTGACCGACCTTTGAAAAATCAAAGAGAACGAACAATATAGCACTCAAAGTTTGACATGGCGTTTCTGATTATATCTGTACAGTTAGGCCATAACACTGAGTCAAAACGTTTTTTTTTTTAATATTTTGAGTGAAACATTGAGACTAAAACACTTGATAAAAGACAAAAATTTAGATATGACCCCATCAAATTGAAATATAATGGTACATAAGATTTATAGACAATTGTCTTACTTATCAGATTACTGATTAGAAATTGACGGTTTTTGTTTTTTGGGGGTTTTTTTTTTATTTGTTTTGTTTGTTTGTTTGATTTTTGTTTGTTTGTTGTTTTTTTTATTTTGTTTGTTTGTTTGTCTCTCGTTCAAATGTCCAAAAGAAATCTGCCTACGACCAAACTGGAATCGAATCAACTAAATGATTTGTGTATCTAATCTCTTAATACCCTTAATTGCAACATTCATTTTCGTACCAGTCAAATAACAATACAATCACGCTAATGCCTTTAACGCATAAAACAATTTTTTCGTGAATGCTAGTCGGCTTGCCTTTTTTGCTCTTTGGAAAGATGATGAAAAACCAAGTACTCGAATCGCAATAGGCGTCGGTATGTTTAAAACACTTTTACTACTAAATGGTCATTAATACCAACCAAAGGTCAAAATTTTAAGCCCTCACTTGTAATCGGTGACCTTTTCATGAGCTTTCATGACCCAATGAGTCATACAGCCAAGTCCGCAAATAACGATATCGCATGTAACAACGTACCGGTTGTTACGAGTTTCTTTCTATTCCCGATGCATTTTCCATACATTACTATGTTATTATTTTCAATAACGAAGATCGTCTATAGCGAGATACAGATCTTATTCCCTTCAGTTTCGTTATAAGTGGAGTTGACTGAGACCGACTCTTGAGAGGGACTTTAGAACAACACTGCTACTATTTTTGTGAGTCTGATTATATTATAATAAGAAAGTTTTTTTGGAGGGGGTTGTTTTTTATTTACAGTAGCGAGGTATTCAGTACCACTTCCAAGCAATAGTTGTCCTTTTACATAAAAAAGACACAAAAGAAAAAAAAATCGAATGTATTACAGCACACTGTATGTAGACGGTTACACTACTACAGCAATAATCCGTAAAGCTGCATTTTTTTGTTTTGTTTGGTTTTACCTGGTTTCGATATTCATTTATTTTTCGGTTTTGGGGGGGGGGTGTGGTTGTTAACATTCTGGTTGTCAGTGTTTATTACCGGAGGAGAGATCAAGACTACAATAAATCCAGAAGATGACCACTTGCTTTTCTTAACTAGTCTGGCAAGTTTTTTTTACATTCGCAACTTAGGTTTAACCGGCGCATAAACCAATACTGACTACATGTAAGATACGAGAGTTTTGAGCACAATATTCTAACCTTTCTTCACGTCACGTGGACTCTCCGAAGATACATTTGTAATGATCTTGAATATAAAAGATGAAATGAACAAATTGAATTTACAAGCTATACGATTGAAAAAAATACCACTTTGATTTACATTTTATTCAGCAGGTCGTCGAACTGTTTCACCTTTTTTCACTCTGAAAATGTATACCTGGCAACACAAGGCCACAGTATCAGCGCAAAACAAATACAAAATAAATCCTATACATGTAATAAAAAAAGTCAAGGTGGTGCTTACAGGTGAAAGAAAGAGGATAAATCTTAAGAATTCGATATGGTTTAAAAAATAGAATCATAATACAACTTTCCCTGAAATTTGTTTCTAATTCTACCTTTACATGTTGACAAATTCGTGTAAGCAAAGGTGATCAGAGATAACAGGGTGGCAGTGCATTTATTTCAAGAAGATGTGGTGTTACTACCTTCATGACAAATAAGATAATTTACATTTCGGTTGATGACTCTTTTGTTGTCTATTATCTATTCCATTGAATGATAGTCATCAGAAATTTGCCTAAGTGCAATTCTTTCCTTTAGATTGCTCATCTTCGAATCGTGAGATCCTGGGCTCGAGCCTACGGTGGGAGTGGATGTCCTTCTCTTTCGGGTTAGACATTAAAAACCGATGTCCCGTGTCACAGTAGGTGTTGGCATGGTTCATGAGTGGGACGTTTAAACAATGCAATCAAACCAACCCGACCAAGAAATTTGACATTTTACATGCAGTTGACCGCTCTATTATGGTTTGTATATCTTATCTATTAAATTTAATGATCTTCATCATCCATTTACATGTGATCGATTCTTTCTCTTTTACCCTTTTTATCCAGAAAAATTTTGGGGGAATCTATTGTTAAGGACTCTCTCATAACCATGAGTATCTAGACAAATTTGTAAATTTGTATTATTTATGAGAAGGATATTTTCAAACCTCGTACGTGCAATAACTCAAAGACTTCGTTGCAAAAATAAGGTTTTCACAATGTTTTTTTTTTTAAATAACACAGTAAGGCATACTACAAGATATTTCTGCTACCTTTAGACTTAAGTCGCAAAAGAATAGTCGCGCGAATCGATGTAAAAATCGCCGATACGCGAAAGCAAATTCCCGCAAAAATGTTCGGATTTCCAGTAAGTTGAAGATTGGACCTTTTTTTGAAATTATTTTACGATATATAGGCAACTGCCAACAAGACTATTTTACAATTGATAGCAAAGTTTGAATTTAGAAAATGACTAATATATGTAACTGCAAAACTGATGAAAGTAGCTTAAAACAATATCAACTAAGTAAGATATCCTTGAGAAGGTTGATGAAAATATTGAAGGGTTATTCCCACAGAACAGATTCACTGAATTTGAAAAAAGAGTCGTAGTTGACAAAATAATGTAAAATTGAATTTCAAGTTATAAATGGAGGTAAGCTGTACGTGTGATGAAATCATTAAATTGAGATGTTATAAAATTACAATAATTGTTTAATATTTTAGTTTTATTTTATTATTCATTTATTTAGTTTGTTGTTGTTGTTTTTGTTTTTTTTTTTTGTTTTTTTTTATTATTGGGGGGGGGGTTAATTTTTTTTATAATGGACCTATTCATTGACACGGTAAATTTGTCATCAAACTAATAAATAGGTACCATCAGAGTAGACATTTAACTGATTCCCGGAATAGTGCAATACAGTTATATAGGTGAATTTGAAAGGGTCACACTTAAGTAGAGTACTGGTATGTTTTAGATCTAGGACAATCTGGACGCCGGACGTATTATTTCGTATAAAGTCATTATTTCTAAACAAGCTATTTTCACTCTTGTGCTCATAATTTGCCTGTTTGTTACTTGCTTTTGTTGTTGCTTGAATACTTCGATGATGTAATACAAATTGCGCAATGACCTCTGAAAGCTAAACGTGATTTCAAAATTTACCTCAGTATATACTTCTAAAAATGTCACAGTTCTTTTCTATACCTTGTTAAAACCAATCCATTAAAAACCCAAAAAAGAAATTAAATACAATTTATAAACATTTCGCAAATTAATTCGACGAATTTGATTTTTTGTTAAATATTTTACATATGTTTGTACTTGGTTCCAATCATTGAACAAGGGATTCGTTCACTTTTTTTCAAACCTTATTGACGTCAACAAAAAAACGAACTCCGTTGACTTCTAGGCGCCATTTCCCTAGCATTGATTAAAGACAGTTACAAATTAGTACAATGTTTGAAGAATTTATAAAAAGAAACTGTAATTGTTTTTAAGTACGTTCATGTCGGTCAAATGCATTGATGTGAAGGTCTAGAATTTGAAGCTTTGTCTATCTATCTTCAGATATTGGAGCATTGATGAGAGAGAGAGAGAGAGAGAGAGAGAGAGAGAGAGAGAGAGAAGGGGGTTGACAGTATGAGTTTTTGTGAATCAAGGTAATTTCAAAAAGTATATATTGAGGTTAATTTTACAGATTGCCTACCAAAAACAATGCAGACGTTAATATGTGCATTGGCGCGTGTTTTTATCAATATTTTTCTGAAGATACCTTCAAGGTATTATTTTTAATGTATTGTTTCTTACGAATATTATCAGGTCGATGAAAGGCATTTCTCTTATAATTTGATAAGATATTAAATCAGGTATTTGTTTTAGAGAATCATCATTGATGATAATAAACAAACCATTTACCTTAGGTTTCAAGTCAAGCAACGGTCACCCTTCCTATCGATCAGAGAACGACTGCAATCTATAGAAAAAAATGTAATTACTGCTGAAGGCGGACAAACACCGCTTATTACTGTTAATCTAATTAGTGCCATGCTCAAAGCTTCTTATTTAGCACGCCATCATTTTAGAAGAGAACTCTTACAGACTCTATCTCTCTATCTCTCATTGTTCATCTATCTATCTATCTTTCTTTCTATCTCTCTTGACTCGCTGCCTATTTGTAGCTTGGTCTTTGATGTCTCTGTCACTCCGTCTGTCTGTATGTCTTTTTAGAAACTAAAAAACGCGTACAATGGAGCCTCGTCTTCGTTCCCGGGCAAATTGTTCGGATAAATAAAGCGTCTGGATTACTGAAGTACATGTATATATTATGTCCAATAGAAAATGCAAATTGAAAACTCTGTTCCCATGAAATTTCGTCAAGGAGGTGGAGCATCCG
The DNA here is from genome assembly GCA_016161895.1 of Pinna nobilis. NCBI lineage: Eukaryota > Metazoa > Mollusca > Bivalvia > Pterioida > Pinnidae > Pinna > Pinna nobilis. Next base: position 8,801 of record JACSZP010021350.1, read on the forward strand.
GAATATTGGCGTCCGGTATTCAAACGGACAATTTATTCAGGCGATTTTGTGCGGCATAGAAAAAAATAGGCTAAATGACAATGTTACCGCTGCATCGTGACCCAGTTTCATTATCCATTACACATATTTCTTTAAGTAAAATGGAAGAAGTAAAACAGATTGATTGAAAATTAAATCTAAGTCCTAAAACATAACAAGTTTAGGAAAGTGGCAGTCAACGTAGAAAACAAATGCAAACTCCTAACGGGATGGGACCAGGTGTCCGGAAGGGTTCAGCGTCCCCTGTTGGCATGACACACCCGTTGCTATCGTAATTCGTAAGGAAATCGTTACATGTATTCCTTTACATTCTCATTTTAGTGTAGTTTGTTTTTCTCTCTTGTATCTTGATTATTTTTTGTGTAGTCTAACCTTTTATTAAATCCTTCTCAGGTGTTTGATCATTTTAACATTTCCCACTGTTTTGCTTCCTTTATACTTAATTAATTTCTTCGATTACAACAATAAAAGCTTCATTGGTTTTCACTCTCCTCTCATAAACCCGCACGTTGTATTCCCCGCATAGTTTCACAGTATTTCTAAACTGGGCGCATATCATCTTAATAACATCATTTCATCCTAAATCGATATTGGAAAAAAAGTTGATTCAGGACATTGGCCGGAGACGACCTCTCCACACGATTCGGGACAAAGACAAAACAACAAAGGCCCTTCGTGTTGCAATGATATTTAACAACAGCAGGAAAAGCAATTTGTATCGGAAAGCAATGCAGTGCACTGAAGTGTGCTCGTGGCAATTCATATAATCTAAACAAGATCTAATGAGGAGTCGGGAGTCCGAGAATTTTTTTTTCGCTTTAGATGAAGTTTGTCTGTAAAATATTAGGTTTTGATTGTATAATTTTACTTCAGGTCAGATATGCAACGAGTTTGAATTATGATAAACAGTGGAACCTGGCCTATAGGCCACCTCACTTAAATGGCCACCTCACTTAAATGGCCACCTCACTAATCAGACCACTAAGAACCATCAAAATTCAGTTCGTCGATCACTCTTCAAGCCTTTTTTAACCTGACTAAGGAGACCACCTCATTAATCAGACCAATTTTAGCTTGGCACTTCCGATGTCTTAATAGCAAGGTTCTACGTTTTCAATTTATTATAGGGAGGGAATCGTTGTCCTATAGTGTGGTAAAATATAGACTCCAGTTTGAGAGGAGGAGAGCAGACTTCTCCGAATAACAATACGGGAAAACAATTTTCTAGGCAAACGGTCCTAGTGTTTTTATATCTTGTTTCACACATTTAATATCAAACTTTGTATGTATGTATGCATGTATGTTCGATGTATGTATGTATGTTTATATGTATGCATGTATGTATGTATGTATGTATGTATGTATGTATGTATGTTTGTTTGTTTGTTTGTGTGAGCAAGTTTTGTCCTCTAATCTTAGTAAATTACAATAAATTGTTCTCTTACAAATATATAAAAACATGTTTTCGTTGATGATGATCTGAAGTTACATATAGATCATTTACGTTTTCTTTAGTTTTTCTTTTATCTTTCTGATATTCTGAGATCCAACCACTGCTTTCTATTTTCATTTGAACTCAACTTTAGCCGTTCAGGGAATTTAATATCATGCCAAGAAGTCGCTTTTTTCTTTCATGTGTCGCGCGTATAATTATTGGAGTTCAGATATCATTCTATTTCAAAAGCATTTTTGTCGGAGAAGAAATATTCTAAGGTTAAATGTGAGAAGTGCATCAGGCTAACAACCTGGATAATCATCGTATTCTGCTAAATGATTTGTAAATGCTGATAATCTGGCTTCGACTGAGGTGAAAGAGGAGCAAGCGATATCTAAAAAACCGATATGTTAAAGAAAGAATGATTCCATCTATAACATAATTCATTAATTAAGTTGTTCAGCGATATATTGTCATCTCTCTCTCTCTCTCTCTCTCTCTCTCTCTCTCTCTCTCTCTCTCTCTCTGCCTATGTATTTCTCTACGGTAGGGTGCTTAGGAAACAGGTAGTTTTTACCTTGTTCTTCGGAAGAGACCACATAAACCGAAATTCAGCATTATAAAGATTCCGGCAAAATAAAGATAAATTTATCGTATTCATACAAGGAAAAACTACTAACGTCTGTTTATTTAAGCTGCACATGAGTAAATATGCTCACGTAAGTAAAGATATATGTGTGTGTTGTATAAGGTGGACATTTCCTTAGTATCTAAGTATACAAATACGCTAGTTATTACTCCTTATTCGTTTGCTGCCATTTTCTATGTGCAAATTTACGTAGGTGTGCAGGGTTTGCATATAAAACCCCATTCATACGACATTCTATGTATACATTAGTATTTTGTTTGCATATGTGTAAATTGACTTATGTGTGCAATTTTTGTCGTATGAACGCATTTACTTATGTACAAATCCTGCACACCTAAGTAAATTTGGACCTACTCAGAGGTAAGTGCAAATGAAATTTTGCTCATATGTTGTAGCAAATTTTCTGCTCCTGTGTATTTTTGTCGTATGAACGCACAGTAAATGTACTTACATATTCTTGTATGTATAAAAATCGTCACATGTATTACACTATCACTTATTTTAAGCGTTGTTGGGGTTTGTATGACTTGACGGGAACGTAATAAGCATAGAAAATGACAGCAAACTAATAAGGAGTAATAAGGAGCGGATCCGTATGGAATTTAGCGACCACAAATAAATTTCCATTGTACATAGCAGTGGATCCTACCTTTTTCTTCCATACAAACTGAACCCCCAGAGTCCGCAGGGTAGGGACCAAATTACTTTCTAGCTCTTGAAAATGCTTGTAGATAGTGTCCGTTCTCAAAGGAGAGTACTGGTACCAGCGACTGTAATAAGTGATAGTGCTGTTATACCAGACGACAGAACGACCTTTCCTCTGGACTTGGAACATTCTGCCGTAATGCCCGTGCTTAGATAGCTCTACTATGGAAATGCCCATCTTCAAGATTTTTATCTGGATTTACTCACGGTTTTTAAACTTCGCCTGAACGCGTAGCAAATATATTTTTACTTTCATTAGCATATATACTAATGTGCAAATTTACACACAATATTAATTTTTCGTCGTATGAACGGGAATAAGTAATCAGTTCATATGACAAAATTTGCACACAAAAGTAAATTTACAAATATGCAAAAAATACTTATGTATGTAAATCATGTATGATTCCCGTTATAAATCTTTATTTTTTTTTTAATTATGTTTAATATTAAAATCAACACTAATTTCATAAAATACATATTTAAACGATGATGTTTCGCCAGCAAATCAAGGTTTGGCATCATAAAAAAAAATTGTTTCTATTTGAGAATTTCTTCAACCCCAGCTCCTCAGCCTCACAGAATTCAGAGCCGGGCATCATATAACTTGAGAATTTACTTAAGTCTAAGATTGTTCTCCAAGGCATTCTAGCGCTTACTGAATTCTGATTGTTAAATATAGTAATTACTCAAATGTTGTCGTTGTATTGTTGTTTAACGTCCCAATTTTCACTCATATGGAGACGTCAACGTGTGCCGGTGAAGGGCAACACATTTTACCTATGGTCAGCAGTTATGGCCTTCGAGCAGGGAGGGTTCTTTAACGTGCCAACACCTTCTGTGATGCGGGACCTCGGTTTTTACTGTCTCATCCGAAAGACAGGCACATCCAATTGTAGCGTGGCGCTCCGTGGATTCGAACCCAGGACCCTTCGATTCGAAGTCGAACACGCTAACCACTCGGCCACGACGGCCTCGTTAAATAATAACTCAAATGTATAAATTGTTCTGATAATAGTAATTATTGGTTATTATTATCTAAAAATATGTACTTGTAAATCCTTGGGCCTTCATATGTTTCTTTCTTTTCTTTTCTTTTAAATATCAGAATAGAATAGTCATTTACAGCTTTTATTTTTTCAGAGAAAAATGTACAAGAAGAACGATGACTTGTCAAGAATTTGTTTATATTGCATTCCATGTGTGCATATAGTTTTGTCATTATATTTACTTGCTTATATAATTGTAGCATAGCTATCTTATATTTCAAGCCAAAGAGCAGTGAACTAAGTGACGTTTTGACGTCAAATAGATGCACATGATTAGAAAGATTATTCGAATCTAACCAGTATGTCTGGATGGGTGTTGGTATGTATGCGAGTGTGGGTGGATTCATGTGATGCAATATCTAATGTAGTCAGCTCCATTCAATGCACGTTCTTTTATCTGACACTATGTGGTTCTCTTTATTTCTTCTAGGACTATGTTTGAAGCAAGGAAATGCAAAAGCCAAGGGGTGCTTTGAAATACGAAATATACTGAAAGCAACGTGGTGAGTCTTTTTTTTTATTTTATTCCAACGCAATTCACAAATATAATTGATAAAATATCGTCGGAACAAACAAGGGACATTGTGCACAAAGACGGGATTTCAGTTCTCCTACCCTTATGGCTCAATAAGAGAAAATAATATTCACCTTCATCCTTCATATGAAATTTATATATTTTCCGATATACAAAGCTATTTTTTTATTTCAATCGAACATTTCATATACAAAAGAAAACTACTCATTGTTGAGATTTTGCATTTCAGAGATGATGATTAATTTCATTATTATATTTTTTGCTTTTCAGTGTATGTTTTGTTGAGTTACTTGTTTTATATCGATCATAGAACCATGTTTAGTTTTGTTTGTTTTGTTGTTGTTTTAACGTCCCACTCAAGAATATTTCACTCATATGGAGACGTGACCTCGGTTTTTACTGTCTCATCCGAAGGACAGGGACGGCCAACCGCGGAGTGGCGCTTACGCGGCTCGAACCCGAGTCTTCCGATTCGCAGTCGAACACGCTAACCACCCGGCAACGGAGGCCCCGTAGAACCATGTTTACGATTTGAATATATCCCATACTCATTTCTTTAGAGTTTAGATTTGAACCCCGGTGATAAATACCGTTACACAAGAAAACTTACTCCTCCGGGGCGCCTGATCCCATCTCTAGAATTCTTGTTCAAGATCTATGTTTTCTGTTGATACTTTTCTTATCTATTGGATTTGTATTGTATCTCCTGATGTATCCAATTTCAAATTTATCACATTTTTTGCATATATATCATGTTGTATATTACATTAAATGAAATGGATTAGTATATCATCTCTTGAAGTATAAGGATTTTAAATGTATTTGATTGGAATTTTATGCCCTCATATACATGTACATGGATTTTAGATCCATTTGATTTGAATACCATCTCCTTGTGTAAATGGATTTTAATTTCATTGGATTTTTATATCATCTCTTTGAGAATGCGCTTGTTAAATATATTGGATTGATTTACTTTTTCCTGATTCCTCTTACTATTGATATTCTTGTATTTCTCATTTGTATGTAAAACTGTATTTCAGACGAATTGAGATTTTGGTTATTCAATACTCTTTAAAATTCTTGTTTTCTGTTAAAAGTTTGATTGACAATTAAAACACTACATAAAGAGTCGCCGTTTCATTGATAACTCTAATTTCCTTTCTAAGAATTTATTATTTTGTTCACGCTGTAATATTTTCAACCCATTTGATGTATGTGTATTTCTTATGAAATTGGTTGCATAGTTTTGCGCTTAACATACAATTTTGAATCAAAAACATGTAGATAGCATTACAATTTTACTATTTGTAACAAAACATAAAAAAAACTTAAATCTTGTACAAAGGTAAAATTTTAAAGAAATGATTTTGCTGGTACCTTTTATTTTCTTTTATTTTTTTATTCAAAATTAATTTTTGATTTCGACAGTCCCATTTCATTTTATTAATTGTAAATCATATTTTGCCCCTGCAATTGTTTTATGTTTCACTCTTACGGTTTCATTTTATTGATTTAATTAATCATTTATTCATTTATATACTTATTTATTTAATAAATATATATATATAATTAATTACATATTTAATAAACTATTTTATCTATTTATTCATTATTTATTTATTTATTTTCATATTCATTTGTGGTATAGCTAGAATAAGACCAATAAATTTATCTTTTTAGATACATGTATTTGGTATTTTTTCTCATACACTTTATGGTAATACAGTTAGTATATATATATGACGTATTGGAGTGGTCTCCCATTTCGCATGAACTCGTGTGTATTTTGAAAAGGACTGGCTGATTCATTTGGGGGGGGGGGGGGGGGGGGGNNGGGGGGGGGGGGGGGTAATCATTGATCTGTTTTGGACGGAAGACCCCCAGGAGAAATTGATAAATATAGCTCAGATTTGTGAATATAATGGTTCACAGTTTTTAGATTGTGAACATTTGAGTAAGACAAAATTTGCATGAGTTACGGTTAACTTTCCATATAAGGATATTTCACTTTTATACAGAGGACACCATGGCGCAGGTGTCCGTGTGATCGGCTTCTGGTCGTGTGGTTATGGATTCGAACCCGTCTTTCGGATCACACAGTAAAAATAAAAGGCATCTAGTCACTTAAGGTATCGGCTCGTCAATGAACCCCTCATTGCTTAATAGATATTAACCTCTTGAAAGTGGGCCATAGTCATCCTCAGGAAAACTTATTATATAGCCATTTTTCTTCAGGAAAGCAAGTTATGTAGTCATCTTTTTTTCCGGGGAACGAATATTTCAAAGACATTTGAATGAAACGAATTGTTTTTCGCCGTTTCATATTATCTTTTGATATCCTTTATTAAACTCCATACACGAGACTAATTGAAAAACTAAAATACAAACGTAGTGCACCATTTTTCGATAAATTCGATAAATTGTCTATCTCAGTTGACAAATTGTCTACCTCGGTTGTCAAAGTCAATAATAGACATTACTTTAAATACAAAATACATGTGTAATATTGGACTGGACCTAGATGCTCTTAAATCTTATGCGTTGTGAAAATTAAGTTTGATCTTATTTATGCCTAAATATCTGGTTATGATAACTCTAAAATAAATTTGATAAGAGTTAATTCGTATTTAATCAACTGATCAACTCTGCATTAGGTTGATATCAGTTGTTGGCTATCTACTCGCTAAAAGTTTAGTTTTTGGTTATTGGCTGACCACACGTTAATTCAATACTGCATTGTGCAACCGGGTCATAATCTGGAAAATTGTTTCCCGTGGCATATTTAAAATATTTCCAAATAATCGAAAATGCATGATAAATTATTTCTTTAGAGCAAAAAAATGTTAACTATATCTTAATATAAAAAACGATATCTAGTAATTCAAGAATGAATATTAATTGAGTAAATCGTGTTATCAGCGTGCATAATTTATAGTTCTAGCGCTTTTATACTTGCACCGTGGAGTTGTTCTTTTTCAAACTTGCATTTATCGTTATATTGAAAGAATGAAATAAAAGTATTAAAGTAGTGTCACAACTGAATATGAGGTTGGAAATTTGGTTTCGCAGTTTAATATTAAAAGATCGATTGAGTCTGCTTTTGAATATTTTAAGATTTGATAGTTCTGTTGGTTGGTGGTACTATTGTTTTACGCCCCACTTAAGAATCTTTCACTGATATGGAAACGTCAAGGTATGCATGTATAGGGCTATATATGACAGGTGGTCTCTTAATTCAGATGATTTATATAGGAAAAAGTAATTTTGGAAACCACTGATATAGGTCACATAAGACAGGTTTTCCTTTAATTCAGTGGGTCGCTAAGGCAGGTTAGACTGTATTTTATGTAAGTTTAAGTAACGTTTGCCCAATCCCATTTCTTTCATTGAAATAAAATATGTTTAAACTTAAACTGTATTTTTATACTTTAAAGTCAATGAGCAGAGAGGGATCTTTAACTTGAAGTCACCTACTCTGACATTAGACTTTGGGTTTTAAATGTTCCATCCAAGGGACAAGAAACCAGTTGTTGACACGTTAAAGAACCCTCCATTCTCTACGGCTGGCAGTGCCGATCACAGGCAAAAATTGTCGCCCTTCAACGGCACAGGGGATGTCTCCATATGAGTGAAACATTCTTGCATGGGACGTTAAGCAACAACGGAAAAACAACAACAACTTCTGTTTATTGAGTATGGAGGGTTCATTAACATTCTGACTCCTTCTGTGGCACAGGACCTGATTTTTTACTGATTTTTTACCGATTTTGTGTCTCCTCCAAAGGCCTGGGAAAACCAAACTGAGCACCACGCAGATTCGGACCAATGACCTCACGATAAGAGGTCGAATGTGGTACCTCTGAGTCACAGCGCCACTCAGCGCTGTGAAGTTTTTTACAGGACAACTCATAAAAATAATCCTAGGGAACAAACAGTAGTATCCTTTAAAAGTGACTTTTATTATCTAGACTAAAACTAATTCCGCAGCCATGATCAACAGAGAGGACGCTTGTCCGCTATACAGAGATAGCGTTTAAGACAAGATCGGTTATATAATAAACTTAATGAAAAACATAAGCTTTATTTCAAGGTCGTTGCAAAGCGCTTTCTGTCTTTTCTTTACCATTGGTGGATTAAACAAACTATTTCAATAATGTGTTAGTGTTTAGCAGAAAACATGAAGTTTTGAATTTCCTTTTCTTTACACCATTAACATATTTGCTAAATGTGTTACGCCGATTTTCCATCTGGCTGATCTAATTTGCTTTGTTTTACTTGAAAAACAGATTCTAAATCTTACTCTAAATAATTACGTAACAAAAAACTAAATGCAGCATATAGATATAAATCTTGAAACTTGAGCTAGTCGGGACATTGGAATTTGAGTGTCTTGTTTCTAGTTCATATAAAAACGAATATCAACGGAAGTGCACAAAGTTAAGTACAGTTAATGGTTAAATAACCGAGTCATGCCCAGATAGTTATGTGAATAAATCTCAAATTATTGTCTTTCAAACCAATTGTTAAGCTGTTCTTTTTTCCGTTGTGTAACTTCCTATTATAGTTAATATTACAGTGGTCCCAACAGTCTCGGTTAAAGCCAGCTTTTTTTTTTTTTTTTTTTTGGCGGGACGTTAAACAACAGTACAACAAAAACAACAACAACAAAGTCAGCTTTCCGTAAATTCAACCGTCGTTACAATGGTCTGGTTTTCGATACGACCTGTCATTATGGTGGATACTGTCTGACGTTTTTTGTTTGTTTTAGTTTTTTTTCATTCCAGTAGCTAGACCGTTTTTAACACTTTGATTTTGACTACGGATAACTCCGTTTACCTGATCAAGATATAGGGCTCACGATGGGCGTGACCGGTCGACATTGCATTCTCACTCCTCCGTGGCCCCTGATCCCCCTCTTGTATATACAAAGGTCCGTGATTAGCCCACTCGTTATTTTGAATGCTTATGTTACCCTGACCTTTTCATTGATATTTAATGCATTCTAGCCTTTTGTTGTTGTTGTTGTTGTTGTTGTTGTTGTTGTTGTTGTTGTTGTATTGTTATTGAACGTCCTACTCAGTCAAGAATATTTCACTCATATGGAGACGTCACCGTGAACCAGTGAAGGGCGAAAATTTTTGCCTATGATTGGCAATTATGACCGAAGAGCAGGAAGGGTTCTTTATCACGCAAACACCTACTGTGACACGGGACCTCGGTTTTGCTGCCTTATCCAAAAGACAGGAACGGCCAACCGCAGTTTGGCGCTGCGCGGATTCGGACCCCGGACACTTCGATTCGAAGTCGAACACGCTAACCACTCGGTCACAGCGGCCCGATTTTCGCCATTTAAAATGCGTACGTGATTTTGGAAAATTTGCTCGATTAATGACACGGGATTTTAATTGGGACCGGTGTGCACTGAGATAAAGCCATAATGACCATATTTTGACGATCCTTATTGCGTGACATATCAAACTGCATTTACTTGCTAAGCATATTGTATTTGCACTGCCAAACAAACAATCGTTTGAACTATTCATCTAGTCATATATTGACTTATGAAAAAAGATTTCTTTTCAAAATCGAAAAGGTTAAATTTATGTAGTCGAACTACGTAGATATTCGGTGATGCAATCATGTCGACTGACGATTTATAGTAAAGATAACATCTCTGTCCGAATTCCATGGTCCTTTCAATTCGAAAAAAAACCCGTAATTTGATCATATTCTTATGTATCGGAGAGCTAAGGTACGCCTTTTGGTGAATTTCTTTTCAATGTTAGGTATACAAGATAAAGGCTTGGAGCTTTTAATTGCAGTAGAAATTTCGCAATATTTTATCAACTGCATATATAGCTGAGCTGAATAAAAAGCAGATGGATTTAAATTCCTGTTGACATTATTTCTGTGTTATATTCATCTGAGTCATCAATGACACTTGTAGTAAAATTTGTCATTTTTGTCAGTTTTAGTTCAGTTTTTACGAGTCAATTACTTCGGCTGGACGTATATAAATAATATCTGAAATATAATTTTGATTCTTTTAAAATTTTAATTTTATTTTTCTGTTATTTATGTTCACGGCTTGGTAAAAAAGACTAATATCCCTACGTCTGAGACTAATTAAGTTTTATATTAATATTACTGCATATAGATTTTTTGAAAACTAAAATTGCTGAAATAATAAGAAAAACAGAGATATGTAAGCATATTTAGAAACAATCACTTACTTATCCTGAAATGTCAGAATTCTGAATTGAAATCGTTTGTAGATGTGCAATACCTTTAACGAAATATCATGGGTTTGGGTTGATATTCCTTTGTAGAGCGTTTCTTCGCTAACCCTGCCAGCGGGCCGGTCAATCCGATGGTAGAGTGCAAATTAGCCGTTTTAAAGAATTCGAATCTTACTTTTTTATTGTCAAGAATGTTTGGCCAGCAAAGAAAACGGAAGGTATGTCAGATGTTCTTGTTAGCATCCAACGCCTATATTTGTAAACCACAGCTATGCGTGACTCGATTCCGTCGTTATCTGGTGTACAACAACATTTTGCTTAATGAGTCTTTAATGTACCTTTAATATTGTTTTGCTTATTAATATTTGGCGCCGCCGTAACTCATTGGTTAGCGTGATCGACTTCAGATCGTGACGTCGTTTACCTGAATCCGCGTCGAGCTGCAGTTGGCTTTCGATGTGCTTTGGATAAAACGGTAAAAACCAATTTTTCGTGTCACAGTACGTGTCACGTCACGTTACGTTACGCCACGTTAAAGAACTCAATGCTCGGTGACCGTAAATGCCGATAATAGGCCAAATTTTGTCGCACTTAACCGGCATTGACAATACCATCATTGATCTGATATTCTTCTTTGTTGTACTGAGAATCTAGCATAAATCAAACTGTAACATTAAAAGGCAACATGGATGATAAATGAAGTTAAACCAACAACAACAAAATAATTATATTGGAACTCAGAAAATACATATTCGTTCACTTTAAGGTTGTCTCTTTGCATACTGAAAATATAAATATAGTTTTAAATTGGTAATAAATATGTGTAGATAGACCAAATTTTTAAAGTTTTGACCTGTGGCCGGAACTTTCTACTAAAGACGGGCGAGGTATTCATAACATGCCGACCGTGTAACTATGACATGGAACCTAAGTTTCTACTCTCTTATCATGAGGACAGAAAAAGGCAAACGCCTCTAGTGAGGCTCGGATCCACAACGAGGCTCGGATCCACAACGAGGCTCGGATCCACAACCACCACGGTCAGCAGTTAAGTAGTCTACCGTGGAGCCGAGGTGGCTCTAAAATGATTCATGGTGGCTTTAGATGTACAGAGATATATATTACTCACAATTACTGAAAAATTTCATATTTTCTTTTCAAAACAATTTGATACGTAAAAGAGATCTGGACTTAATGTTCAGTGTCCATATCAAATTGCAACACTGAAAAAGTTGAATAATGTGATGGGTGCGATCGGATTTCCATTTACTGTCTATTAGAATAATATGCAGGTTTACTTATGTGTACTGGCACAAAAGTACGTAGTCACACAGGCGCAATTATATGCATCAATGCAAGTCCACAAAATGTATGTTCCTTGTCGTTTTTTGTTCATGCAAATTTAGTTGCACTGAAACGTATTTGCACTAGTGATGCGTCCTTGAGAATAGTGTCGAAAGGCTACTTAACGAGTCATTTGTGACTTGACATTATTGAGAAATCGAGACGCTTTAAATCGAAAATATCACTGCATTCTTAATACTTGAATAATTTTGTTACCATACATATTAACGAATGATTGAAGTAAGAATTTGTTTTCACCAAAAATCGTCACGCAAATTACCTTTTGCATAACGGCATTTTATATAATAACATGAGTGAATTCTGGATTTTTGCTTTCTATCGAAAAAACCTCCAAAATACCGATATAAAAATGAAAATTGGTTATGTTCTTAACATGGAATTGTAATATAATTTCAGTATCTTTTTTCATTTTCATATTTCTATAAAACCAGAAAAAAAATCATGATAATTTATTCACTTACATTTTGAAATCTTCAAAAGAAATTATATTTGTTTTAAGAAACATTGAACTTATAAAATCTTTAACTTTTGGTACATAAATATGCCCCAGTTATTATGATATTTATTAACATATTTGTTCATATCAAACGTCAGCAAGAATTTTAAGCATAGGACCAATGCAGTATAAGATTATCATCAAATTTAAGTTAATAAAAAACTTTTTAATAGTGCACCTCTCCCTAAAATGTTTGTATAAAGTATCCTTTAGGGGTCTGTAAAACAGATTTCACTGTAACATAACAACGATACATTCTCTCGAGGCGGATGTTGTACAATGCATTAGTTATGTTGTACAATACAGTAATTGCTGGTTGAATAACTGTCACGTTTTCTTACATGTTACGCGATTTTTCTCCAATGAGTGTAGATAATTTGATATAAGTAGTGTAAAAACATCCAACACGGAGAGATGTTTCTCAATGTCGATTTCAGACACTAATCATTTCTTTGTGACACGATCGTTTGTTTGTTTGTCGACTGTTATTCAACGCCCCTGCCAACTATATGATATCGTCAACAAATACTAGCGACGAGTTTCAATTACTTTCTTACGCTTCTTTTAGACCGTCGAGCAGTGAAGGGTATCCGTCTTCAGTGCGCCAGCACCAAATGTGGTTCTACAGAAGTATGTGATAAACATGAACAGTCGAGTATCATTAACCCAGACGCCAACATTCCGGATAATCATCTTCCGTACAAAGCGTATTGAGCACAAATAATTCAAATTGAATTTGATACGGAAAATACTGTAAATCATCTAATATACGCGAGAATTTAATTTTCGCGTAAATACGCGAGAGCACTCACTCGCAAAATTAAAGTCCTCACTTAATATACTAACCTGATATCTACTACTAAATAAAATTCACACGCGCGAAAATATAGTATCGCGAATAATTATATGACCATTGATTCGCTAAATTAAAGATCCGCGAAAATTTCTGGATTTACAGTACGTTTTAGTAATCCGCACGCTTCATTTATCAGGATAATTTGCCTCGGAAAGAAGCGTCCGTATTAAATCGGCTCCGCTGTATTACCCTATTAGTTGGGAAACATGAAGATGTAATTACCCAAGGCAAGTCATATTTCACCAGGACAATGCAGGTCTAATTCTCACGTCTCCCTACAACAAGGACAGTATATTGTTTATCATACTAAAAAGCCAAATCAATAAAGACTTCGGCTGTTTCATTGAAACTCTTCATTATATATGTACGCATGTAAACATATGTACATTATGTAGAAACAAGTGTCACTCTCGTCGACCACTTGATAAAGGCCAAGGAGCCGAAATTTTGTGGAAAAAGAGTGTTGTGTTATATATTTTTAATAAAGACTTCTTCATTCAATACGAAAAATAATTCCTGTTGTATGCTGATTTTTGTCACAAGCCTTGGTTACTATGACAACGGATCTCATATTTTCTTTTATTTCTGTAGAACAACCTTGACACATTTAAGTTTCTCTTGCTGCATAGTCCGTAATTAACGTCAACTTTGTAATGCCACGATATTGCTGAAATTATGTCACAATTGTTGATATGGAATATATGTGAAATAGATATGAAATGAAAATAAATTAAAACAGGGAAAAAAAGCTACTGCCTTTTTAAATCCGCGTGACTCTTATTTGCATGCAGAAATCTTGAAATACTGTGCTCTATATGAGACTTAACGATAAATAAAAAAATATATAGGTATTTCAAATTTTCATTCTTACATACATACATAATTATACAACATGCGAGGAACCTACTAAGGAGCACGAAATACAGACACAAAATGTTACATAAATCAACACGCAAATAGCAGCAGTATAAATTTGGATGTTTATCAAGAGCGTTTTAGAAACATAATAGTGAGGTATACATGTATATATATGTGATAAAGTGGAATTCTGTCTGTTTGGTTGCTTTGACACGATTGAGCGAAAGGTCTGTCAACTTGCAGTACATTACCATTTGTCCATAAGAGACAGATTGAAAGGTATGCAATACAAGGATTGTAGCTCTTCTGTTATTGGAGGCGTATCTTCACGCTAGGTAACACGGGACTATTTTCCGACCCGAGCAAGGGATACACCGTAGTGACGCTTCTAAAAAATTGATTCTAAGATGGAGAAGAATGGAATCAGGCATATTGAGGTGTGGGTACTAACGCAGATTCCTTTGACAATGTTAAAGTTGGGTATATCCTTTGTAGCAGTACTGACACACAAGTAAAAACGTTGGCTCATTGTGAGAAAGTAGCGTCAAACACGAAAAACACAAGAAACAAACAAACAACCTACTTCTACACAAAACCTACTTCCCCGTACGCGTGTCCTTTGATGCTGTAGTCAACCCGCTTATCTAGAATAGGTCCCTAATTAGTAAATCGTGTAATACCAATGTAAAACCAACTACGAGGAAATGTCAGTTACACAAGACGATAAACAAGTAAATGTAAATATTCAATGATGCATTCCGCAATTCAAGTCAGAGCGATGAAATGGGACCACAATGTGTCTCAGTGATAATCGCGTACGCCATCTGATTGCGTGTGACATGGTTTCGACTCCGCTCCTCGCTACAGTTGACCTTTACAGTCCATCGGATTAGACAGTAAAATTTGATGTCCAATTTCAGAAAAAATTCTGGAGTTGAACGTTTAACAGTTCAATTACCAAACCAAACCCGCGGAATTTTCTTTGTTATATTATCATTTTCATAAGGCTATAACTATTGTTTATGATTCTCGATGCAGAATATTTCACGCAAGCGGTATGAACATTTTCAGCCATTGCTGGAACAGACCTCAATACTTAGCATGATTATGCTCGGCAATTTTACTGAGTAGTGATGAATTTTTTAATGTACCGGCACCTGATAAAAAACGGAACTTCAATCTTTATTATCTTATCCAAGGCAGCGGGAAAAAAACGGTTAAACCCTTCTGAGTCTAGATACCTAGACCACGGGTTCAAAGATAAACACCCTACCATGGAATACTGTCTGCAAAACTGTTACATTAACATCTATTTAAAATATGGAACACCATGTCATAATTTAGCCGTGCCATATATTTCTTTGAACCTGCTATGTCTAATGATTACGCAAACAGCTTTAATGTTCCGTTATATGACAAGTATCAGTTGTCTCCATTTTAAACAAATAATTTCTAAACAACTTATTGAAATCATACCTCGATAGTAATCTTGTTTATGCAACGTCTTTGAAAAAAGTCATTTCGAAATCCACCACTCATTCAAACTAAATTCAATTGAAAATTTATGTTTGTGCATTTGATAAATGAACTTAGATTTTAGAATCATCTTTAGGCATAACAATTTGTCTGGGTTGACTTGATAGCCATTATAGCTATAATTAATTAAGCAGGGGAGAAAATAATTATATAACATTACATAACACAACTCTCTCTCTTTCTCTCTTTCTCTCTCTCTCTCTCTCACACTCACTTTTTCCTTTTTCGTATACATCTTCGTCCTTTGATATTATACTGAACATAGACCTTAAAAGGTAAACTGACGACGCAACTTTATGATAAACGAGATGAATTCAGTTTCACCATCGTTAACTTCCCATATTTATGTAGCAATATTCCATCATCACCCGCATTTAGAGTTTATGTATCTCAACTGATTCGCAACGCTACAGCATTTTCAGAGTATGGCCAGTTTTTATATCGAGGTAAGCAACTGACAAACAAGTTGAAGTTACAGGGGTTCCAACACTCTCTATTAAAGTAAGCTTTTCGTAAATTCTACGGTCGGTACAATGATCTGGTTTGCCGATACGGCATATCATTGGGTTGAATACTGTCTGATATGTTTCATAACGGCTGTTAAACCGTTCTTTACACACTGATTTTGACTACGGATTACTCCGTTTACCTGATCAAGATATATGGCTCACGGCGGGTGTGACTGGTCAACAGGGGATGGATACTCCTCATAGGCACCTGATCCCACTTCTGGTGTATCCTGGGTTCCGTGTTAGCCCAACTTCTTATTTTGCATACCTCATAGAAATTATGAGATCGATCACTTTTAGTCACCTTTACTTTTTCATCTTGACTTCTTACAACACTGGATGAATGTCCAGTCCAATGACGTATCCATATAAGTAAAATACTTTTAGCCGAATGACGGTAAACAACGATACATACAACCACTAATTAACTGAAAGTTTATAACGGATCATCAAGATTCTTGTGTCGCGTGTATTTGTGTTATCAACATTAGCGGAACTCTCTAGGTTAAAGGTGCGTTTAGCCTAAGTATAGGGACAACGTGTTTACAAACACACAGGGTAGACGACTCAATGGTCAAGTTCAATCGTAAAAACTGTAAATTTGAAGTAATAGGTGTTGATGTATTACAATGGTAAAGAAAATAACTCGCTAGAGTGTATAAGGGCATGAATTTTCATCTTGGCGGACATAAAAGTCACTCCGAATATCCGCTGCAGAATGATTAGTCCCATACGCCTTGCTGAAATTAGCCGACTTTTGCACATATTTTCAAACTCGGGTAATTAAAAAATGTGGTAAGTTTGTCCTTTTTACTAATACCGCTACATGTAATTGCAAAACATCGTCTGCCTAGCATGTTTAGTCTCATTAAACGTTGTCGAGTCATACATGCATAGCTTTGTTTACATCATGGTTTATTGACAGGTCACGGTGAATGTCCCGAAAGTATCGCGTTGTCTCGCGAGACTTTTCCTTTTCTAGCGTTATGCGTGCAAGAGTTCCAAAAGAACGGTAACTCCGTCGAGGTGGTAATAAAGTACATTGGAGGATGCATCAGCAGATCGTCGCACCACCGAGATAGCGCTATTTACAAGTCAGTGACATATCAAGAAGAAATCGGTTTTTTTTTATCATCTTTTCAATTTTTCCCTTATTTTTTTCTTGTTCATGTGAAGTGTGCAAATCATGAAGCATGTATGCATGATACTAATTAGGCCCACAATGATTTAATATACACATTTCCTTTTGCTAATGTTGCATATCCATCGTCAAGGCTTTGCAATGAATATTAGTATCAGAAAGAGGCCAATTCAATTTTTGTGATGTGTTGTAGCAACTCTGCCAAGATGGCGCTAAAATGACACCGTTTCATGACCTCGTGCGACAAATATGTTAACCAATAAAAATCTGCGTCTCAAAAGACCAAGGAAAGCTCGTCTGTAAACAAAGAGTGACGATATCTTTTCCTATGATTATTCATTTTAGATGACACGCCATTGTAAATATACATATTTTATAAACAAGAAAATACACATTGCTGAAGGTTGAGAAAACAATTTAGCATTTCACCATGCTAACACGACAAAATCAGACTGTTCTTTTTGTTTGTTTCGGAACTTTTATTCTATACTTCGTGACGATTACTGAAACAAACATCCAAATGTAGCTGATTGGTCCCCAGATTTATCGGACAACCAACCATTCGTAAAAAATGGCCTCTATTTCTTAGAATAGAAAAGGCATCTAAATAATACATTGCTGCTTTATTGCAAGTTCCATTGTCTTTATATTTCAGTTGTAAAACCAGTTATTAGGTATGTGGTATGTTCAACGGGATTTTATACATATTTTTTTTTCTCCATTTGAAAATAAAAAGTAAATACATGTATCCTTTTTCAAATGAAACTTTTTTATTATTCCTGAGGGGTGGGGACTGCTTTTAGACATTGTTCGCTCATCACCATCATCTCACAGGACGACCAAAACCGCCTACCAGGTGAGCAATTCAGGCTCTTTAAAATCCTTATGTGTAGATAACTTTTGAAATTAGTCGTTGCGAAATTTTCATAGCGGGGGACGATTTATTATCATAAGAATGTATATTTTGTCACACGTTCTAACTCGAAAAGGTAGACTTAGATGGCAAAGGAAAGGTTTAAAAATGAAATTTAAATATCCAAAATGATATTTCGTACTCATTTTGTCCTTTCAAATTGTCTGTTTAATGTAGACATAAAACGATGCTTTGTCAAAGTTATGCATTTCTTAATAAAGTTTCGACACGCCATCACTTGTTGAATTGGTATTTTTGCTATATTGAGTTTATGCAGAGAGAGAGAGAGAGAGAGAGAGAGAGAGAGAGAGAGAGAG
>JACSZP010021358.1:0-11267 GCA_016161895.1 Pinna nobilis
CCCCCTCTGCATCCGTGCATTGGTCATTGCACTTAAAATGAGCCCGGCTCTCAATACTTTGATTGCCTATACTTGACACTGTAAATTGTCTAAAAACACACATTTTCATAACCATAACAGGGGTCTCCGTGGCCGAGTGGTTAGTGTGTTCGACTGCGAGGGGTCCGGGGTTCGATTCCCGCAGCGCCACTCCGCGGTTGGCTGTCACTGTCTTGCGGATGAGACAGTAAAAACCGAGGTCCCGTGTCACAGTAGGTTTTGGCACGTTAAAGAACCCTCCGTGCTCTACGGCCAGCATTGCCCTTCACCGGCACACGGTGACGTCTCCATATGAGTGAAAAATTCTTGAGTGGGACGTTGAACAACAACGCAACAACAACAACAATACCATAAAACAAAAATAAGCATCATGATATGTTTATAATTTACATATAAAAATATAGTTTTAACATTAAATTTTGTATTTCCATAATAAAAAAAAAACTTGTGTTTTTCTTGTTCTACCGAACACTTAGGTAATAAAATTTGGCCCTATCTGTCCTTATTAGACACCGCAGGCATCAAGAGTTATCTCCCATTTCCCATAATGCAATATAACTTTAAATATGGCAGCGCCCATATTTAAAGTTTCATCAGTGTCAACAATTTTTACATATCTAGATCCCTTGTTAAATCGTCTCCACCATCTGAGACTAAGTTGATCAGACTTTAAAGAGAGGTATTGTTTCACAATTAGGAAAAAAATAAGTGGAGTGTGATCTTAATTGAGAGGAAAAGGTGATGTAGCCTACAAAGTGAAGGGGGGGGGGGTAACTTCATTATCATATGTTTCATGCTTGAGGATTTCTACTTGGGCCACACATTACATGGCAGGGATTGAAAATAACCCTTTTTCCTAGGTAGCCTACAGGGCCAGTAGCCAAATAATATATCTACTGGTCCTACCAAATATCTACTGGCCCATATAAAAAACTCAAAAGGATTTTTTTCTCTGAGTTGATAGGCCTATAGTATACTGAGTATACATTTTCAATGACAGGATACTTTCAATTTGTGATAAAAATGGAATAGGACATCTTGGTTTAATTTGAATAGAAATAATTTAAGCTTGGAGGGAAGCTTTTATTTTCAGAATTTCTACTGGACAACAGGGCCGGTTCAGATGGGAAATTTACTGGCCTGATGGATTATCAACTGCTAGTTTGAGCCCTGCATGGTAGTGATGGGGTCAAGTCATTATTCAGACAGCCTATTTAACCCATTACTAAAGTCAGCCACTTTCACACGCTTTGTCAATCGCTTGTACACAATGTAAATGTATACATGTGTTCGGTGGGGTGGAGGTGTATCTTTTCAAATGGTATTCCTATGTTTACATGAATGAATACATTTGGAAGTCTAATTTCAATCTCAATCAAGTAATTCAGAGAAGACTGTTGAATGAATAAAACAAGATCATGTGTAAAGGATTAGATTGGCATGTTAGAGAACATGCATATGTCATGTTTAATCTATAAATAATTTTGAACCAAGCATCGGGTTGATTTCCTCATTATATGACTTGAATATTGTTGAAATTGGCCAGTCTGATTAAAAATTTATTCTTTTCTTCATTTTCCTGGTGTCACAATGAAGACCCTATATCATAGTGGCAAGATGAAAAAAAACTCGCTTCTCAATTGCTGCTAAAGTGCTGAGCATAGTTTGAAGCCCTTCACCTGCGTTCTATGACATCTTCATATGATTCATGAGTAGAACATATACAAATCAGTTAACTTAGTTAAGCCCTAACATAAATGAACAAAATTAACTCACTTTTCCAAGGTCAACTCAAATATGATATTCACTATACTTATCAAAGAAGAGAATGCAAGTCTTTTGACTTTGTCAAAAACAATTCTTGTTGATTAACAAATTTGGTTGGACAACTGGGGACAATTTTAGGGGCTTTGTCAAATTTTCAACTTGGTTGGACAACTACATGTAGGGGCCGTTTTTGTGGCTTTTTCAAATTCTCCTGTTTAACTCTATATAAATTTTGTTAGATCTCATCTGCTCCGAAACCATTATGCATACTGACTTAGTAGAGGAAAATAATTTAGAATATTGATTATGAAATGTATCAATATTTCCTTTCATATATCATTGCTCAATATAGTGACTGTCCAATACCTTTTAAATAGTCGGGCTCGAGATGACAGTCAGATTAGTTTTTAGCTCACCTGAGCCGAAAGCTCAAGTGAGCTATAGTCATAGCGCAACGTCCGTCGTCCGTCCGTCGTCTGTTCGTCCGTAAACTTTTCACATTTTCGACTTCTTCAGAACCACTGCAGAGATTTTGATACAACTTTGCAGGGTTAAAGTACTCATGGTCCCCTACAAGTGTTGTTGTTTTTCGGTTGGATCCACCCAGGAGTGGAAAAGGGGCGGGGCCAAATAGGTCCAGATGGGTACCCTGCTTTGAGAAACTTCTTCTTCAGAAGGGTTGCTTTTGGTTTCATTTGGAAATCAAATTTTTGACACGTTTTCGATGTTTTTTTGGACTTTGTCATTTTTGTATATTTTCAGCCAATGTTATCAAAGGTTGACTCTGATTTCATCAGTTGGCTTTATAGAATGCTTTACATGTTATAAGATCAAGATTTACAAATACTCTCTTGAGAAAAAAATACTGAAATTCAATTTTTGAAATTTAAACAAATTTTTTTAACTTAAAAAAATGGGGGTTAGGTTCACATTTACGGTTTTTTTTCTAAACCATTGCAGGGATTTGATGAAAATTGGCAGGATTGAAGCACTCATAGTCCCCTTCACATGTTGCTGTTTTTCGGTTGGATCCACCCAGGGATGGAAAAGGGGAGGGGGTCAAATAGGTCCGGACGGGTTCCCTCCTTTGAGTAACTTCGTCTTTAGGAGGGCTGCATAGAATGAAAAAATGAATGCATTTGTGACTTTTCAGCTAATGTCTTTAATTCCAGTTTATGCTGGTATTACTCAGGTGAGCATTATAGGCCCATTGGACCTATTGTTTTTTTATATGCCTGTCCAAGACGGGTCGTATTATGGTATGGCGTTGTCCGTCCGTTAGTCTGTCTGTCATAGGATGCATCATTGTATAAACCGTTCTCAGGGGTGCGAAAATATTGCCATTCTGACAATGTTTGGCAGAGTTATGCCCCTTTAATTTCGAAATAGCTAGAACTTTATTATTTTCGCCTCAATTCCTTTCAAAATGTTTATAGGATCACAAGAAGCAGTGATGTTTAACATATATTATGGGTTTTTATGTAACTTTTCACAGAAATAGAGTTACGGTCCGTCAGCACCTTCTTTCCTCTTTATTGTGTTACATTTTCTGGTGGGCACAACTTGTCCAACAGTTTTTGACACAATGTTTAGCAATTCGCCATGTGTTATTGATATCATATGAAGATGTGCATAACGTAATATCAAGTTGTTACGACAATATTTGGCAGAGTTATGCCCCTTAATTCCGAAATAGTGGAATTTCATGTGTTATTGATATCATATGAAGACGTGCATATCGTAATATCAAGTTGTTACGACAATATTAGCAACAGGCGTATCATGTGCCTCAAGGCACTCTTGTTTAAAGTCAGTATTGGTATAATACTACATGTATATATCTCATATCTAACATGAAAGTGCTGACTTTTCATTTATTCCTGATTCTTTAAACACAAAATATCAACATGCAGTAGCAATCAGGGAGCGTTTCATGAAATTTCTGATCAGTAAAGCTGCTATATTTAATGATTATTTGTTCAGTCAATCTGTTGATATTTTTTGCACGCCTGAGCCAAAAGCTCAAGTGAGCTACAAGTATAGTAATAGCACATGGCTGTAGTGTGTTCGTAAACTTTTCACATTTTTTACTTCTTCAGAACCGCTGCAGGAATTTTCATAAAACTTTGCTTGGTTTTTTAATAATTTTTGTGTGAAATTTCAAAAATATTTCTATTTCCAATACATTGTGCATTTAATCATTTGTATTGTATCAAAGTTCTCTGGCCAATACACAGCCCTAATATTGGCTCATAGGGATCATTTTTGGGACTTTATGTAGTTATCCCCACTTCTTGCAAATGAAATGTCATATCAACATAACCTCTCTGTTTCAGCAATACATGATAGTCATACAGTTCAATGTGTACTATACACATGACAATTTTTGCCCTGTTTTATTTTCGTGCTAATGCAGTTGCAAACAGTTTTGCCCATTTTAAATTTGCCCAGACTTCTCATAAGTCTATGCAAGAAAAATAACTTGTTTGAATTTGTCCAGTTTTTTATTTGCCCACTGATGATTAGGGTAAAAGGGGGGGGGGGGAGAAAAATGGGGCGAAAATTTGCCTCTATACAAAAGTCCGTCTCCAGTGAAATTTGCCCCAATTATTCATTGGACCTCTAAGATCTGTTTCAAGGATGAGTAAAACAAAAGCTTTTTTAAAGCTTTATAAATCTTGTTATTTTCTCCTTAGTTATCCATATGTATACCAGACGCTTGGATCTCTAGTGTAAAGTATCAACAATATCAAATTATTGTGAGTTTTGAAAAAATAAAAAATCCTTTTGAATGGCAATAGATAATTTGAATCCCATATATGTACAATTTAAGAAGTTGTAGGCTTTGATGAGTTCTTCTTTGATTTTTGAAGGCCATAAGATCAAAGGTGAAATTCAAAGAAAAAATTGAAATTTCAAAAGTTGATAAAAGTCAAATACCTCAGAATCTACTGGATTACTTAGGCTTCCTGTTCGAAATGTGTAAGCAGAGATGAATTCTACAATCAGATCTAAGGAGAAGATAGAAAAAGTATAGTCCACTCAGACATTAGTACATGTACATACTGAAGATGTAACAATGGGAGCATCAAGATCCTTCCATCATATCTTACATATAAGACAAATTGATTTTGTGTGTTCGGGGGTAGGGCTGGGGGATCCATATAATCTTTTTAAGAAATCAGTTAGGCCATACTTAAAAACTTATTGGTTTGCTATAACACGAATTAGAATTTTTATTGTGAGTAGGTAGGTAGGGTTCATTTTTTTTTTTTGAAAACTGTAAAATATAAAATATATATACTTACATGTATACAATATGAGCAATGGGGAAATATCAGATGACCTGATAGGAACATTTCAATTCTTGAATGGCAATAAAAAGTATTGAGTCACAGAGGTTTGAGTGAGAAAGTTGTGTTACAGCAAACCAACACTTTTTATGGGTGACCTTATCTCATAAATATTTGATATCCCAACCCCTAGACCATAAATAACACAAGGTGAACAGTAATATTTTTGGTGAACACAAGGTCACCATCATACATATCACCACCCATCATACATGTAGTTCAGAAATCTTAATTCATCTAGAAATTACTAAAGATCCACAGCTATAAACCACAATTTTTCTAACTAATAATTCTTTTTTTGAATCAAAACTATAGAATAAATGTATCTTTGAATGTATATATAGTTATTTAGTCAGATGCATTGATTGAATTGGGGATTTAACCTACACTTTCTGCATTTATGGGCTATTTGATTTTGAATTTGGAGTTATTTGATAATGCATATATATAATCATTACTATCTTCATATGCAATCAATATGGTACAAAATTGCAATCTAGATATGATATTGGATATGCAATAGGCTTCAGTGTATTGGTTTGATCTACATTTTAAACACATACATGTAGGCCCTATGTATTCTCTGTGATCTAGCTCCCAATCATGCAGTGGAATCATATATAATTTAAAGTTTGCTGGGTCTTGTTTACACTTGGAATATACAAAGTTTCATTTAAAATTTGATAATAATGTCCAAGAAGATTCCTTTTTTGTTTAAAGAGGGCTTAGTGTTATTTATTATGTCTCCCCTTCTCCAAAGGGAGACATATTGCTTTTGTACGAGTTTCTTCTTCTTCTTTTTTTTCTTATCTTCTTCTTTTTCTTCTTCTTGTTGTTGTTGTTCTTCTTGTTCTTCTTCAAATAATTCCATGTCCGGAGCATAACTCTCTTTGTACTTAAGATAAGATGATAATATTTTGCATGCATGACAATGACATCAAAGAGATGTGTCATGAACAGAAATTTTAGGGATTGGTCCTTGATATGCAGAGTTATAACCCTTTGTTTAAAATTTCGTTTCCAGAGCATAACTCTCTTTGCACTAAAGATAGGTTGATAATATTTGGCATGCATGACAATGACATCAAGACAATGTGTCATGAACAAAAATTTCAAGGATCGGCCCTTGAATTCGGAGTTATTGCCCTTTGTTTAAAGTTTTGTTTCTGGAGCATAACTCTCTTTGTACTTAAGATTGGATGATAATATTTTGCATGCATGACAATGACATCAAGTCGATGTGTCATGAACAAAAATTTCAGGGATCGACCCTTGAATTGCAGAGTTATTGCCCTTAGTTTAAATTTCTTGTCCGGAGCATTACTGTCTTTGTACTTACGATAGGATGATAATATTTGGCATGCATGACAATGACATCAAGGAGATGTGTCATGAACAGAAATTTTAGGGATTGGTCGTTGAATTGCAGAGTTATTGCCCTTTGTTTAAAATTTCGTTTCCAGAGCATAACTCTCTTTGTACAAAAGATTGGATGATAATATTTGGCATGCCTGACAATGACATCAAGACAATGTGCCATGAAAAACATTTCAGGGATCGGCACTTGAATTGCAGAGATATTGCCCTTTGTTTAAAATTTCGTTTCCAGAGCATAACTCTCTTTGTACTAAAGATAGGTTGATAATATTTGGCATGCATGACAATGACATCAAGACAATGTGTCATGAACAAAAATTTCAAGGATCGGCCCTTGAATTACAGAGTTATTGCCCTTTGTTTAAAGTTTTGTTTCAGGAGCATAACTCTCTTTGTACTTAAGATTGGATGATAATATTTGGCATGCATGACAATGACATCAAGTCGATGTGTCATGAACAAAAATTTCAGGGATCGACCCTTGAATTGCAGAGTTATTGCCCTTAGTTTAAATATCTTGTCCGGAGCATAACTGTCTTTTTACTTAAGATAGGATGATAATATTTGGCATGCATGACAATGACATCAAGGAGATGTGTCATGAACAGAAATTTTAGGGATTGGTCGTTGAATTTCAAAGTTATTGCCCTTTGTTTAAAGTTTCGTTTCCAGAGCATAACTCTCTTTTTGTACTAAAGATTGGATGATAATATTTGGCATGCCTGACAATGACATCAAGACAATGTGTCATGAACAAAAATTTCAGGGATCGGCCCTTGGATTGTAGAGTTATTGCCATTTGTTTAAAGTTTCGTTTCAGGAGCATAACTCTCTCTTTGTACTCAAGATTTGATGATAGTATTTGGCATGCATGACAATGATATCCAGTCGATGTACCATGAACAAACATTTCAGGGATCGGCCCTTGAATTGCAGTTATTGCCCTTTGTTTAGAATTTTGTTTCCGGAGCATAACTGTCTTAGTAATTAAGATAGGTTGATAATATTTGGCATGCATGACAATGACATCAAGACGATGTGTCATGAACAAAAATTTCAGGGATCGGCCCTTGAATTGCAGAGTTATTGCCCTTTGTTAAAAAATCTGCCTACAGCATAACTATCTAGGTAATTAAGATAAAAAGAGTTATTGCTTTTATTTAAAACTTACTGCATACTTCATAACTATATATGCAATTAAGATAAAATGATGAAACTTGCTATATATGGTAATGACATCAAGTCATAAAAAAAATTCAGGGATCAGCCCTTTGATTGCAGAGTTATTGCCCTTTGTTAAAAAAAATACTGTCTTTGGCAAAGCTATCTATTTATTTGAGATGTAATGACAATATTTTACATATGTGGTTATGACATCAAGACAATGAGTCTTGAACAAAAAATTCAGGCATCGACCCTTGAATCGCAGAGTTATTGCCCTTTGTTAAAAAATCTGCCTACAGCATAACTATCTATGTAATTAAGATAAAACGATAAAACTTGCTATATGTGGTTATGGCATCAAGACAATGTGTCATGAACAAAAATGAAGGGATTGGCCCTATGTCTAAAATTTAATTTCAGGAGCATAACTATCTATGTATTTGAGATAGAATTATAGTATTTGATATACATGGTTATGACATCAATGCAATGAGTCATGAACAAATATTTCAGAGGTCAGCAGTTTAATTGCAGAGTTGTTACCCTTTGTGTAAAAATAACTCTAGAGCATAACTTTCTATGCAATTAAGATAAATGATGAAACTTGCTGCATACGGTAATGACGATGTGTAATGAACAAAAATTAATTTAATGGACCATTTGATTTTTAAATATATGTGTCAATCGAAACAAACATCAATTCATAAAATATTTCTCTTGAACTAAACATTATAAAAGACACCACGATACTCTTTCATTTTGTAGAAGGGACACATTTGATTTAGTTGTACTAAATCAAGACAATTTCTTGTTCCTAATTGTCATAAAGCTACCAAATTTGGAAAAATTAAAGTAAGAATAGATGTTGAAAAACTAGTTAGCCTAATTGTGGTGCTAGTACCTGAATTAAATGGTATTGTATTTTGAAATAATATAGAAATAACATTTATGTGGCAGAATTCAAATTTTGAGCAATAACCTGAACTTTGGGAGGGGGTATATGACATCTTTCGGGATTGGAAAGGCAAGGGACGTTAAACTTAATCTCACAAAATTTTTAACAGGAACCATCCAAGGGCCAATCAGACTATGTTTGGCTCCAATTGCCTTCATGGTTTCAGAAGAGAGTACAGATTTATCACATATCCGTTTTGGCCAGGGGAGATAATCACTTACAAACATTTACAACAAGTTATGTCAATTGTTGTATAGGTGAGCCTGTTGTTGTTTATTATACAAACAATTTTCAGCTTCGTCAGAAAAAAATATTAATTATGCTAAAATTATAGAAAGTTCAATGACTATGCATTAATATTTCTTGTGTAATTCAATTTGATTTGCTGTAGCATAACGTAACTTATTATTACAATGTTTTTGCAGATTCTATTGCCATAGCAACCATTTTTCAGTCTAATCAGCTTTATTATTCTGTACTACTCTTAAATTATTTTATTGTTGTCATATTGTCTGAAACATTCAAATAGAACATCACAAGGAGTCACATTTTGTTCAAAATGAAGTTTTAAATACAAAGGAATTTCACTGAAGTAGTGTGCTGTGCTAAAAATGACCCATTTTCGAAAACCGTTGTTCTTTGGAATTAAGAAACACGATATTTTCTAAGCTTCTTTAGTATCTTTAGGGGACTGAAATGTGGATTCACTTATTGAATTCGTACACAGATGCCGCTTTTTCTGTAAATATACCTTTAAATCATTAATTTTTGCTGTATTTTGAGAAATTCCAATGAGGCCAAAATACAAGGTTTCTGGGTGCAAGATATTTTCCCCATTAATAAGCATTAAGATTTAATTAAAATAAATTAAAGACTAAACGTTCATAAAATGCTTGACCTTTTTGATTTACAAGAATTACCTGTGTGAAAATTTGCATCAGAAATATGCTAAATTCGTGAGTTTTGCATACATTGGCCTGTTTCAGTATATGTTTTTTTACCAATTGGTTACCACAGCAACGGTGAATTACAGAGAAAATAAAATTGTGAAAAGTCATTTTTATGGACATAAGTGGAGTATGAGTGAAAAAAATATGATTTTTGTTTCGGTCATGTGCCACCCCCTGCCTGACCCTTACATGGAATGGTACTTAACTACCCTTGATAGTTTTTAACATTTTTCACATAAAATAAAGTTTGAATATGCCTGCTATATTGTTCAAAGTCCAGAATTAAATGTCTTATCAAGTTGCATTTGCACTAGAACTCCACAATTACGCTGCAGTCGTATCAGCCCGTATTTTGCACATCTGAGTCATCAGTACATCTTTTGAACCGATGTTTTTTGTGTTGCTGGGCTATTAACTGATAATGTCTGGCATTCTTCTCACAATTCTGATTCAAGGATGCACGAACATTACACAGATGACTGCAATTTAAGACCAGAATCCTATTTTTTAAGATTAGAAGTGTATTTACCATTGTGCACAAACACTGAAACTTTGCAGTAGACAATCAATTTAAGACAGAGTATGACAGGTTGGCTTATATTTTGCAATGTTCCCGCGATTCCTTTTGTATTATTTGCTCAGTTCTTGTAATTTTAGGTGCAGATTCCCAGAAAATCGGGGGAAATGTTGATGTGCAAGCCTTGAATCCAAATTTCTGATGAAATCAACAAAATCTTTTAGAGACACAGTTAAAGAGTATGTTAATCATGTTTATTAACTACCCTTGATAGTGTTTATCATTTTTCATATAAAATAAAGTTTGAATATGCCTGCTATACCGTTCAAAGTCTAGAATTAAATGTCTTATCAAGTTGCATTTGCACTAAAACTCCACAGTTACGCTGCAGTCGTCTCAGTCCGTATTTTGCACATTTGATTCATCAGTACACCTTTTGAACCGATGTTTTTGTGTTGCTGAACTATATACTGGTAATGTCTGGCATCCTTCTCAATTCTTGTTCAATAATGCACTGAACATAACAGATGACTGCAATTTAGGACCGGAATCCTTTTTTGGGCTTTTCACTAATAGTGAAAAGACCTATTGTTTTTGTCGTGTTTCTAATTATTAGCTCTACTGGTCATAGACCAGCAGAGCTTATGCGATACCCCGTTGTCCGGCGTCCGTCCGTCCGTCCTTCCGTCCGTAAACAATTTCTTGTTATCGCTACTCCTCCTAAACCATACTACATATACACTTCTAGACTTCATATATGTTTTCAGCATAAAATAGTAAAATCTTGTTATCGCTACTCTTCCTGAACCGTAAGTCATATAGACATGGGACTACCACTAATGTATTCAGTATAATGTATAGTTGGTCTAAAATGAAATTCAGTCTGGTTGGACCAATAGGGGCCATTTTTAGGGACTTTGTCAAATTTCCCTATTTAACTCTATGTAAATCTTGTTATCGCTACTCCTCCTAAACCATACTACATATACACTTCTAGACTTCATATATGTTTTCAGCATAACATGTAGTTGGTCTAAAATGAAATTCAGCCTTGTCAAATGAAAAGGGGCCAGATAAGGTGCCAAAATAGTAAAACCTTGTTATCGCTTCTCCTCCTGAACGTTATGTCATATAAACATGAGACT
>JACSZP010021360.1:0-11579 GCA_016161895.1 Pinna nobilis
AAAGTGCATTTACGTTAAAGAATAATCCCTACGTGACATTTATGTACGTAATCCAATCATACTCCCACACTCACAGATATAACTACGAATGTATTTATGAATTTATAAATTGATGTATGGGTTGAAGAATAGACAAAGTAAGGAAACTGCAGTCCTATGTATGTATGTAAGTTGGTTGGTTGTATTATGTTGTTTAACGTCCAACTCAAGAATATTTCACTTATATGGGGACGTCTCCGTCCGCTGGTGAAGACGGACAAATTTTGCCTATTCTCGGCAGGGCGGGGTTCTTTATCTTGCCAACACGGTACCTAAGGTTATACTATCTCCGGGACGGCCAACCGTACCCTGGCTTGGGCTCGAACCCATGTATGTATGTATGTATGTATGTATGTATGTATGTATGTATGTATGTATGTATGTATGTATAATGTATGTATAATGTATGTATGTTTGTATGTATGTATGTATGTATGTATATATGTATGTATGTATGTATGTATGTATGTATGTATGTATGTATGTATGTATGTATGTATGTATGTATATAGAAGACAATTAGAGAAGCAGAATGACACGTAGAACAAAAGCCTCAGACTTGGCGACAATACTGAAAAATATAATTAAATCTGTTCACACCGAGTAGTTGAAGGATCGTCCCGTGGTTGTATGTTGAACTCATGTATTTCGGTTAGCGTGCATTTTTCTCCAGCCAGCAGCTTGGCAAACAATTTGAATTGCAATAGTTAATTGATTCGCTGTACGAATGTCTGCGGTGAGAAACATCGAATTTTAATGACCCTATGGCAGACGATGCGGTGACAACAACCTTTGTGTATGATTGGGAAGTGGGTACTAAAGGTTCATTCTGATGACTCAACAATGTTCATTGTATGACGTCAAAATTGTGTATTATCAAACATTAATTTCCCTAATGATCAGATATAAATGAATAAAAATTTAACAAATGATCTGTAAAAGAGAGAGTTTTGATAAATCAACTGTGAAGTTGAGAGTCATTTGGTCAGTTAATGTTGTTGTGGCAAGAATGACATCTTGGTCGCCTGTCAAGTAAAGCCCAAAGAATGAACCATTTATGAGAATAATGTATTTGAGTTGTGAAACAGAGAATTTAATTGTTAGTAATGTGTTGACATTACAGTGTGAGTATTGTTTTGGGTTGAGAATGGTTGAGAGATATATAGAGTTTAGTAACTGCTTTCGGGTCAGTTTTCAGTTGAGTTTTAGTTTTAGTTTTGGTTTTGGTGTATAGAGTTGTGTGTCAAGTCAAGAAACAGTAATACGGACAGTTTGTATATATTTGGAATATTAAGTTATTGAACAACTTCTTTTGTACAAACATTTTGATTATAAATTTAGATAAAAATAATAAACAATTTTTGGCCATTGAACATTTGTTGACGAATTTATACCTGTTTAACAGCAGGGACCCTGAAACGCCGTGACAGATCTGCATAAGTGAATAACATCATAAAAACATTTTACCATAAAGTTGATTTTTTTGCGTTTTTGTAAAAGTATTGCATAGTATGCTTTCGCCTTTTAGGACGGATGCATTAATGTCACAATGATAAATTCTCTGACTATATCATCACTATCGGAGCCAGGAATCAGAGGCTGGAAGAATGCTGTAAAGAAAGGGGATCATTAAAATTTCTATTTAACACTTCCATGTCTTTTATGTCCCGGCGATTAGTAATCCGTAAGGATTATTTATTGTAAAATCGGTAACGTTACGTCTCCTTACAAAATGATATAAATAAAAGAAGAGATAAATTAAACAATAGAATAAAAGCTGAAATTTTGTTTAAATTCTGATATCCCACGTTGAGAACGTTATAAAATTAAAATTTGTCATATTTATTGGGACTCATATATTTTTATATCCCACGGTACTTTTTCAATTTTATTTTAGATGGAGGAATAAGTTCGAAAAGGTCAGCTTAATATCAAAGTTGTTGTTCCGGTTCTAGCTAAAACACCTATTGTGAGGATATCTCTGGATAGATAACTAAATAACCCCTACATCGACCGCTTGATTAATTTAATATCTTGTGACAAATTGTGTAAATATATCAGTGACTCTAGACGTCAGTAAAGAAAATCAACCCGTGTTCTGTATAAATATTGCTGTTCCGATCAATTTTGTTTTTCTTTTTTTCTCGTTCATCCCAAAATCTGGAAATTTGGCGAATCACCTGAAACTGTTTGCTAAAAATTGACGAGAACCTGTTTTAGTTGTTATCGCTCAGTTTCATGATAATAGTTTTTCTTTTGATAATTGACCACGCTCAATTTCAACGTATTAACCTCGAACGTTCGTGTATTGCTTACGCGTGTATGCTCAAAAACTGAAAATGGGTTTAACAACATTTTCGAAGAGAAACTGAATATGTAATGAATGGTTTTCTTATCCCTAATGACAGTAGCTCTGTTAAATGAAAAA
Organism: Pinna nobilis; assembly: GCA_016161895.1. Lineage (NCBI taxonomy): Eukaryota > Metazoa > Mollusca > Bivalvia > Pterioida > Pinnidae > Pinna > Pinna nobilis. The sequence continues at coordinate 2,468 of JACSZP010021360.1, forward strand.
CATTATTTGCACTGATTTCGTTTGTTTATAGCGGTTGAACAAAGGTGAGGAAAAGGTATGTACGTCTGGGCTGCGGAATGTTGTGTTGAAGTGACGCTTATGCAAAACAATGCTGCAAATTTCTCGAATTAACATATCTTACATCATTGATAGAATTGTAAAAGGGTTGAACAGTTTGAACTGTTTTATTTTTCTACGGTAACGCAGCCTGGCAAAAATGTGGACATTTATTGGAATTATAGTTTGGGTATATACAGGCTTGTAAATTTAATATCAATTTGAAATTTTGAATAAAATAATAATGATATTTGTTTTGAAAGGCCTCGGGTAATAAGTTTGCGAAGCAATTATTNNTACTTATCTATTTTCTTTACCGACAAAACTTACATTATTTTGTTATCAATGTTTCTAGCTCTTGTTTGACTATATAACCACCTTTCCGTTCATTTGTTTAATTAAGAATTTAGCAATTTACTTGTACATAATCATTTATCCTTTCAGTTTTTTCAATTCTATTTTATACATGTACTTTTATTGTTTTTATTTTACAAATTTCCTTAATTTGATAAATCTAATTATAAGAAAAATATATGTATTAGCTTTTAACTCATTCATACAGATGTCCATTTACCATATTAAAATTCGCTATTTGACTATTTATCTATTTTTACGTTCTAACTCGCCCTCGGCTTTTAGTGGAGTTGTGGGATTCTTGTTACTCTACTGTAGTTTAATGCTGTATGAATAACTGTTTGTAGTATAGTAATATCTCTGTTTTAGCCATTTTGTTGTCTGTTTTTCGATTATTGTAGTCTGCATGCCACTTTGGATTTTTCAAATAACTTTTTCAAATAATTGACTTCATCCCGTTTCCTTGGATCATAAAAATCATTTGAGATTGTTTGACATCATTTACCTGCCTATTAATATGTCTTGAAGCGCAGTACCCCTACCCCAAAAATTGTCATATCAAATATGAGAGTTTAAAAGAGGGGAACAAGGGAGATGAGACAGTTTTTACAACAAAATTGAATTATACTTTATTAGCTCAGTTTCAGAATTGTTTTCTATTGCATAAGACTTTAGATATCCATAACATATATGATATCTAAATCCAGCTAAACATAAGTCTAAGTCTAAGAAGATTGTTTTTATAATCTTGATTAGATTATATTATGCAAAAAATACAGGTGCAGTTTGTTTTTAATTACTGTATAACTGAGTTATCATAGCATCTATATTTCTTTTAAACAAATGTAGATTACTTACAAGTAGCTTACAAGTAACAAGTAATTAATAAAAAATTATACCTTTTAAATAAGAACTTGAGACGGTGATTTAGGGCGGTGAAGATATCAGACATTGATCCATCTAAACCAGACATGGATTTGCCTGCACATTAATGTTTCACAGATGCGTAATACATCTAAATCGCGAATTAGGAAATGATCTAATGTATAAGATCATAATTTTAGATTTGAATATCCCTTTGTCAACGTTTCATATTAAAGTATAATTTACAAAACACAAATCAAAGGTTATAAAGTTAACAAAAAATACTGGATCATTTTTTTTTTTNNATAAAATTTTGACTTTTTTAATCCAAGACAAGGATTATCTACCGATATATATAATCTAAGGTTTGGATTATTTGTCTTATTTACCGGTTAAAATAATTAACGTGTCTTTAGCAAAGTACGCGTAGCCGATGTCTAGTAAAATCAAGCTCGATTGCGTTCATGGGCGTTTAACCGTACAGTGCACTTAATATGCCATTAATCGAAATTGGAAAAAAGGAAACTCTAAAACAGAAATAATAATTCATGTCATGAAGGGTGCGGTTTAAATATGCAGATGTTACATTTTCAGCCTACGTTCTTGTACTGTTTTGCAACATTGGTTTTCATCATGTCTGAAAATTTCCTTTTCCCAGAACACTTTTATTATGCCATTTATTCAGTGATAAGATAAAGATGGTAAAATAAAATTAACGTTTATAGTTTCAGATCGACGATGGATTGATTCGTGTATCGTTATTTTTTCCATAAAAATTGAATTTGTTATATTACATTGGAACCTCACAAATGAGACAACCCGGTTGACCTACTAAAATTGGCCTGATTAGTGTTTTAGTCTCTTAAGTAAAGTTGAATTAACCATGGATACTCATAACAGGCTAAATTTAAATGGTCATGACATTGAGGTTGTCTCCTAAAATTGGTGAAATAGAAGATACTGAGGGGCATTCCAAATAGAACAAGTCAACGACAGACAAAATCGTGGCCGAAACAAAAAGGAGACACAATTACAAACAGAAATACACAAATACACATATAACTAAAAAAACGGGAGTGCGTTCAGGTGCTCCGGAAGGGTAAGCAACTCCTTCTCCACGCGTGGCACTCGTCGTGTTTCACATTTTCGAATACAAGAATAAGTTATAATCGGTGATGGTCATAAATGAGAAAAGAGGGGATCGGGACTTGGTATGCGACAGGGGGAACGTACCCCTCATCATGTTTTTACAGATTAACCGTTTGATCAACCAGACATTGATGACACGCCGTGGCACACACCATCGAATACGGGAATAAGTTACAATCGGTGATGGTCATAAACGAGAAACGTCCTAAGTAAGACGGTCTTTAGGCGTGGTTCAACTGTACTTTGTATAACTGGCTCTGAAAAGTACTTACCTATATCTTACTAGATTAGTAATTGGAGATAAAACAGGTGGTTTGAAAGAAGGGGATGAGACTTAAAACAACTGCATATGTATGACTTTGAGTTATTATTGCTATATTCTTATGAAATAATACCAGCACTTATATACATTATCAAACTTCCGTTAAATGTTTATATATGCGATCCGGAAATCTGTATTCTGGCTCCAAAACAGAAGGAGAATTTAGGATTAAGAAAGATTTATGTTTCAGCAAAGAGAAGTTACACCTACATATCAAATCAAATACAACATGAATCCTTTATTACTGTCAGTCCATGAATTTGAAACGTATCTGTAAGAGCGGCATTGAGTGCATCTTTTGTAAGTTGAGTGGGTTTATACAACATTGGTACATAAAGAAACAAGCAGATATAGGAAGATAGGAAAAAACGGAGGGAAGGATGAAAAAGGTGGTGAAAGAGAGAAGAGAAGGGAGAAAAAATGGGGAGGGTAAAATCTTTAAAAGTGTAACCTTGGATTGACCGTTTATCTGATCGTGAAAAACTATGCATATATTGTATCCTTACAGCCATTACACTGTTTTGTCTTGATAATTGAAGCTTCCGAACTATTTCTAGCATATTTTGTCTGGAAGGCGATGCGTCTGGACAAATGACATAAGACTAACAAGACTGCTGTGGTAAATATTCGAACTCATGACACTACTTTCATATGTCAGGCGTACCGACAACTGTGTTTTGTTTCACATTTCAAAACTTGTTTCAAATTCCATAAATGAAATGTTTCCACAAGTGAGCTAATTTTCTTGTTCGTTTTTGAAGTCCTCATAATTTCTGACAGTTTTGGCAGCGTTTGTTAAATCAAAACTGTATAGCGTTAGTCTGAAAGAAAAAGAAATGTTGATGCTATCTGGCGTGGCTAACTGGTTCGCGTCTGTTGAATGTATAACGGTCCACCGGCCTTTTGCGCATCTTTTAACTTTATTACTATCTCTTTTGGGATTTCGCAAACTATATTACTATAGAAATGAATAGTAATGGACAAAATACAATAGTTTTCAAACAACCAAATATAATATATTGATAGATGAGGACCAATTTGATATGCAAGAACACTCGTTTATCCACATAAACGACTAGCCAAATATATGTATCAGATTGTTAGTCTATGCGTGTCTTAGATCCGTGTTACCAATGTTTCCCTCTCTCAAGAAAAAAAAAGAACTAGAAATGCCCATAAGGGTTAAAACTTTTACACATGTAGCGCACTTTCGGCAACTTTTATCTTTAATTCTTTGTTATCTTACCTTGAATTAAAATATTTATAATCAAGGAAAGAATTTATAAATTTTGATTCAAAATTGATAAAAATATAGCCAATATCAACATTTAAACAATTGTCGACTTTGAAATTTTGATAAAAATAATTAGGCGCCGAGCATAGACCAAATTTATAGTCCACACCAGGTATACGGAACAGGTATACAGTACAACAGGTATACGGAACAGGTATACAGTACAACAGGTATATGGAAATTTCTTCGCATCAGCAAAAATATCTTGACAGAAGTACAGCTAACCGACCAACAAACCAAATTTTCAAAGAGGAATGTTTGCTTGTGATATTAATGATTTAGGTATATGTTGAGACCCTATTTGGGGTGTGTGTATAAACGTATATTTCAACACACCTTTGTCTGAAGTTGTATCAAGATAAATCTTGTTTTTCAGTTTATAATCTTATTTCTCTTCTATCCATGCTAATTGATTACAGTTGTTATGTTATCAATACACCTCCCGATGTGAATGCTAATAAATTTCTCGTAAACATCAATATCAAAGATATCGCAGAATGACTCATTTCCTTCAGGTGAATATAAGAAAAACTCTAATCTCCCGCAGCTCATGTGTTTTCCAGCCATGTTTAATCTCTTTATCTCTCAGCGCTCAGTATATTCAAACTTTTCATTTAAGAAACCTTCCAAGCCGCCTGATTAGAGTAGCGGAGAGATTTAGCTCAGTCTAGTAAATGAGCGGAAGACGTCCAATATGGGAATCCCTAGTTCAAACCAAGGTCGCGCGAGACTTTAAGAGGCACATTCTTATCTCCTCTACCCTCTACGCCTTCTCATTTGTCCTTTGTCTAAATGGAGTATAAAATGGATAAAAGGTTGATACCTTCGTTTCAGATGTGAACGTGTCGTGGCACTATATAAAGCCGATGAAAATGAGGACAACTCAAGAACAAATACATGTACTTGTCATTTTTGTCCGTAACAAGCAGAGACAAGTGACACGGGATTTCTGCATCCCAAATTTAATAAAAAAGAACAGCAATTCCAAGCACCGACCAAACAAAGCATCGTGTTTTGTATAAGATAAGTGTCTAATGCATTCCAATCTAAATACCGTGAAAGCCATATGAAGCAAATAGCAATCTTCGGTTTTGTCTTTCATTGACTTTTTGAATTTGGAATGCCCCTTGGTATCTTCTTATTCTAAGAATTGATCAGACAGATTTCAGTTTCTGTATTCATGTGTTCGATTTTATTTTCATATGCTGACGGAAAGTTCTCTAAATCTATCGGTACAGTGCAATTTCGTTGCAAAAACCACTCAAGCCTGAAAAGCTGAAAAAAGCCTGACTCATTAGGTGATTCATCGAACTGAAGTCGCATTGGCCTACATTAGCGATAGACAGTCTAAATTTGTCTGTCTTTTTGGCAAGGTTCCTCTGAAGTTTCCTTTCAAATATCTATTCCTAATGGAGACTAGTGCAGTTGGTTGAGGATAGAATAGGTATCTGACTTTTAGGATTTAACGCGTATACCAGTATGTTAGTAATGTTTCAAGAAATACTCGCTCTTAAGCGAAAATCGGAAAATTTACCAACACAAAAGTTTGTGTTGAATGAAGTGACTTTTCATGTATCACCGATAGGGGGTGCTTACTCTTCCTAAGTACCTGATTCCACCTCTGGTGTGTCCAGGGGTCCGTGTTTGCCCAATTTTATATTCCTTAAAGGGATTATGAGATCGTTGTTCATTACCTTTACTTTTTATACACAAAGTAATTTTAGGCTTAATCCGATATAAGTGACTACAAAATGAAAACGGTAAATGGCTGATCAGAATTGGAAGAAAGTCTTCAAATACGGGCAAACGACCTCAATATGTGATGAATCCTATTTCACCTACAGTTCTACGTACTGTCTTGCAATTTGTTCCACCATCCTTCGTTTGAGTTCACGTGCACCAATTATCTCTCAATGAAAGCAGACCTTTGCAACGTCAGTGATTTACCATTTAATTCCTCTCTCTCACTAAACACTAACGTATTTGAAACATATTTCACGTAAAACCAGGTACGTAAAACCAGTGCACATCGGTATAAACTGGGATCACAGAGAGGCTATAAATGAAATCAACGTCACAAGAATGTTTCAAAACACATGGTGAACATATGTTCACAAGAAGCAGTGTTCCTACGTTGAAAATAATCTATTGCGTAACATTTGTTTGCATATCGTACCGACAATAAATAAACGCTAAAACAATATCAAGATTTCAGACATGTTTATTTTTAAACTAGATTAAGCACATTTCGGAAGCGATATTCATGAACATTATAGTAATTGTTGCAATTTCTTTGAATACATATTTGTGTTCGTATCTGCACTCAAACATTCTTCGATAGTGACAATGTGGAATTCAAAGTAAACCTTTTATTTGGGGATGTTTTTCTTGCAAAGGGACCCCGCTGTTGGGCCAAGGGCCTTAGCTCAAAACAATTATCCTTAAAAATCTACTTACAAAAAGTTGTGGGGAAGTGCAGAAATGGGTTATCCATTGTACTTAGGGAATATAGCTTTACGTTGTTACTCCAGACATTTTTATTCCAAATGAAATCATTCAGGTAAATGAAGCATCCGGATTACTGAAAAGTACCTATTGTAATGGTCAATGCAATCTAAACAATTTGTTCTCAGGAAATTTCCTCCAGATGGTGAAGCATCCGGATTATTGAGGCTCGAATGTACATTTTTTTCTGTAAAGTTCAATAGAAATGTAAAGATGTTCTTACGAGAGATTAAAACATTGTTCGTAATATTCTAAATTTCTTTTATTTGGTGTGTTTTTTTATAATTTTTTTAAAAAATTGAAATGTATTTTTTTATTCCATTATACAAACATGTATATACAAAATTTACAAAAACGGCCAAAATCTTATCAATAGTAAATTTATCCATTGTATCTGGAATATCAATCATATCGGTCAAAATAGTTCGTGTGCAGAAACTAAAGCACATATGGTCTTTATATGTTAATCCTGTCTTTGAAAGTGTGCTTTCGACGAAAATGTAGTGTATTATAATGACTTGATATCCATACAAACAAATTGACCTTTACCTTCTTCCCAGCATATCAATTGATGTGAAAAGGGAGAAATCTTTACGTTTGTAGGAGAGCTGTATTATTGATGTACAATCTAGTCTCCATTATCCGAGAGCTAATAATCCAGATACTTCACCTTTAGGAATATGATGGAGCATAATTGTCGGATATGATGGTATTTGTTGTATTGTTGTTTAACGTCCCATTCTAGAATATTTCACTCATATGGAGACGTCACTGCGTGCCGGTGAAGGGCGACAAATTTTATCTATGCTCGAAACTTAAGGCCGTAGAGCAGAAGTGCCAACACCTACTGCGTCATGGTACCTCGGTTTTTACTGTTTCACTCGAAAGACAGGAACGGCCTTCAGCGGAGTGGCGCGACGCGGATTCAAACCCCGGAACCTTTGATTCGAAGTCAAAAACGCTAATCACTCGGCCAATAAGGCCGTCGAATAAGAAATGTCATTATAAAAGGCAAGTTTAGTAATCCGAAAACCTCAATTCTGCGAAGAACTAACACAAGCAAAAAGAGACGAGATAAATCAGGTACCACTTTATTGCGCTCAAAAGGAATTTCATTAATTTTTTACATTTCCAGAAAAATGTTCACGTTATATGTTCTCAGTACTACGCAAGGGTTACGCGTTAATAAAAACCGGCAGTGGAAGTCTTAGAAAGTTCTGTATATAAATTTATGATGAAAAAAATGAGCAAAGGTGAATGATCTATATGTACATATAAACCAAATGGAAACAAGTATGCATCAACTCACTGCCAAATGTTTTTATTTTTCAGGTTTGTTTGCACGCTAACAAGGTCAGTCGAGTAAACTTACATGAAAAAAAATCTGACACTTCGCTACTAAAGAGGATTCTGAAATATTTCACGGTATATCATTTTGGAAATTTCTTCTTTGCATTCTATTGTTCATTCGTAGTTTGTTTATAACTCATTTTCTCTGAGATCCGTGAACTGAAAGCAGGTATGAAAATAGACTGAGTAATAACCTGAACAATGTTTTCTTTCGGACGCCGCAAAGTAGTTCACACTTCACTACGCCAATTAGTGAGGACATATGAGTTCATAAACCTTCAAAAAGCTATTTGGTTGTATTCGTGTTTAACATCCCACTAAAACTCTTTCACTTATAAGGAGACGTCATCGTAGGCCGGTGAAGGATGACGAATTTTTCCAGTGCTCGGCACTCATGGCCATTATGTTGTGATAGCTCTTTATCATGCGGAATGCTACTGTGATCAGGGCCTCGGATTAGGGTGTCTCATCCGAAAGACAGAGACAGCTAACTGCAGCGCGGATTCGAACCAACGAACTTTTGTTTTTGGCCACGATTTTCTCTGTCGTTGACTTATTCTATTTGGAATGCCCCTTGGTATCTTCTATTTCACCCATTTTATAAGATAACCAAACTCTAGACCCTTTGTACTTTTGAAATATTTTCGCTCATTATAGAAATTGTCCTTTGCTTATTCCAGGTACATGTATAATCCTGTGAGTTTGAAATATGGTATGGAATAAGGAACCTGCAGATGTGGTGTCTTTCGATGAGTTCTCTAGCCCGATCTAAATGATGTTGAAAAACGAGTTAGTTTATCAAAGGAACAAATCATGAATTAAGGAAACAGTAGTTATTCAAAGAGACAATTGGCATCAAAATAATTAAATTGTAATAGAAAAAGTCCACCAATGCGTCTCTTTGAAGAATATATCGAATCAATGAAATAACTGTCTGGCAGTCATTCTGTAAAAATGTACCATGAAAAATGCAAAGACAAATATAATCTGACTTTACATAGCAATTGTAGAGAAATAAAAACGAAAAAAAATTTAGCAATGGTTTTACTTGCATCCAATTAAGTCGATAGAACCATTATAAATAGATTCAAAAGCTTCCAGTTAGTAGATACATTTTCAGATAAAAGACATGTTTGTCCTAGAAAGAAATAAGCTGGGATCAAATTAGACTTTAATGAATCGTTAATAATGAAAATTGCAAAACATTCATTCAGTGA
>JACSZP010021361.1:6683-24902 GCA_016161895.1 Pinna nobilis
ATTCGCAGTCGAACACGCTAACCACTCGGCCACGGAGGCCCCGCATATGAAGTATACATCTCTTATGAAGTATACATCTCTCAGTTGAAACGGAATTCTATAGCACGTGTTTTCGATCAGTATTTCCTTGATTTAGGGTTGCTTCTGACAAAGAAACTACTCAACCAAGAGTTCCTAGTGGTTAAATTGAAATCATCATTCATAGGTTTTACGGTCGCCAGCATTACCTGATCGATCGTTATATAATGTATCGATAAAACAAATGTTGATGAATGTGTTCCCCTTGTCGTACACTTTATCCGTCCTTTTCTCGTTTTGTACTATCACCGGATGAGACTTTATTCCCGGATTTGAAAGAGTTGACACGATGGGGGCTGCGCTTGGAGCAGGGACTACGTACCCTTCCTGAGCACCTGAACTCACCCAGGGTTAAGCTGAGTTTGTTTCACCCTATGTATAGTTGTAAATGTTGTTGTGTGGATTGCTGTTTATAATGTTGTCTCTTTTCGTCTTGGCCATAGTTTCGACTGTTTGTCGATTTTTGAATTTTCCCTTGGTATCTTCAAATATCTTTTTTCTTAACCATTCATCATAGGTAGCTGTATTATAATTAGAATATGGAAAAGAGGTCCATATTATTTTGGTTTTAATCCAAAACTGTAGATGTGCCTGTGGTATTCATAAGTTGTCCTCACTGAAGATAAATATTTCCATCATACCATTCCTTCATCAACTCAATACGCAATTTCGTTTTAAGCCAAAAATGAATATAATCCACAGCATTATTACACAGTATACTGCAAAAGGAAATGTTTTCTCTGTCCTTTTTTTCTTTTTTTTTCTTCATTTTTATTTCATTATTCTTATATTTTTATATTTTTTTTTTATTTATTTAGTTTATTTCATTTATTTATTTTTCTGGTTATTGTTAAAGTTCTAGACAAGAAATGGAACAAGGAAAGAAACGAACTTGTGATATCTCTACCTGGCAATGTCTCTTTGGGACATTTATGAGATAAGTCACTGCATATAATCTGCATGTGAAAAATTAACCTAGCGACAGCTCAAATTACCTTCATTGTGACTTTATCACCTATCTTATCTATGGTTACCTCATTTAATATGGAGAACAGTGCAATGGACAAGCATTTTCCGATGAGGCTGTTAATCTTCATTACTCTTTTAAATACGTGTTTCTCCGAAGGAAGCAAGAGGATTCTGTTAAATGATCCTGATCTACTCAATACACAGCTGCAACAAGTTCTACATCAAGTGCAGGATTTGTCAAGCAAATATGTCGATCTTGAATCTAAATACATGGCACTACAGACAAGTATAAAATCAATTGATTCGAACAACAGCGGGTAATCTCTCTCTCTCTCTCTCTCTCTCTCTCTCTCTCTCTCTCTCTCTCTCTCTCAATATTCAAATTATATTTAGTATTAATTTAGCCATCTCATTATTTTCTGTTTACTGCGAGTATGTTGGTTGGTTGGCTGTATGGTTGCTTAACGTTCCACCCACTTAACTTAAAATAAAAGGAGACGTCACCGTGTGCCGGTGAAATGCAAAAAATCTTGACTATTCTCGGCACTTATGCATGCACGGATCTAGAAGGTGGGGTTGAGGGGGTCCGGAACCCCATCCTGGAATTTGCAAAATATTATACATGAGGTGAGGGCAATATGATGATTTATGGAGTGATAAAATTTATATCGACCGAGGCCGAAGGTCGAGATTGATATAGGTTTTATCACTCCATAAATCATCATATTGACCGAATCATCGGTGCCACAAATGTTTTATTACATTCTTGAATATTCACAAGAAAAATAGTGTTCGACAAGAAGCATACAAATACATGTAGCTGACAAAGTGATAATTACTTAAAAGTTTGACTAACAGAGCGATTCTTCAATGTCTTTTTATTACAAAATTTGACAGGCCGGTTGAGGAAAAAAATCTACACACTTCGAAATATATTTCATATGATAATTTAGATATTGTTTACATTGTTGCTCTCTACTTTTATCTAATCTTTTAAGCCGAAATGCTGGTATCTAGATCAGTTAAACATTATCTAATGAACGGTTCAATTTCAACTAAAAGCGGTGCAATATGACAATTTATTGAACTGCATGTGACCAGCCCTCAACCAATGGAAAGCTCATAGAGATTCATGAATATTCAAGTATGTAATAAATACCAATGTTGGTCAATCATGCTTGGATTCTCATTTTAACAGGGTTGGACTTTTCCGTTTTACAAGTCGGACCACCACCCCCCAAACACACACACACTGCCAATACAAATGTCATTCAGTACCATATGATGAAATCTATCATATCTTGTAAAATCATCTTAATATCTTTTGAGCATGTGCAAGATACGGGTATTACACTTAACAGAATTGTTATGATTTTTGTCAGAGGTGTTGTATTCGTCAGATGGGGCCGAAAGCAATGCCCGGATAATGACACGGAGCTGGTATATTCTGGTAAGAACTAAAATCCACCATACTTATAATTACACCCACACTGTACGAAAATAACTACTGTGGGACCCACATATTTGGAACCCTGAAACATTCATATCACATTTTATTTGAATGGATTTCAATTCCCCGTCCAAATTACTTCATTTCTTTTTTAACCAAGTTATTTTGAAAAAAAAAAACAATTAATTTAAAATGAAAAGTAAAACTGAAGAAGTACCGAAGGGTATTTATAAATCTAAGCCCTGAAATATGACAACTCTAGGATAATGGCGGTCTCAACCTAGAAAACAAATGCAAAGTCTCAACGGGATGGGGCCAGGTGTCTGGAAAGAGTCAGCGACCCCTGTTGGCATACCATACCCGTCACAAATGTTCCATGGAAACCCTACGAGTTTGGTAAAACATTTCGGTTGAAAAGTCTTATGCTCTTGATCTTAACTAGCTAAATGTTGTCACTGTAAGTGGTTTTTTTGAAGAATATTAAGCAGCACCCTAGAAAGGAATTATCTATTCTCCTTTAGTTTCATCATTTAAGGGTTCCAGAACAATTAGAATCTTACGTAATTAATTAATTTTTAAGGCTTCGCTGGAGGATCATATTACGACCACAGAGGGGCTGCCACCACGCTGATTTGCCTGTCCCCTGATCCAATTTGGGGGAAAGATTCTACCTTAACAAGAAATTATGTATATGGAGCAGAATTCGACAATGATTTTTTTGGACCCGGTACTAGCACGGGGGACATTCCATGTGCAGTATGTAGAAGCAAGTCAGCGTCATCCCTATTGATGATACCAGGTCGTAACCAGTGCTACGCGGAATGGAAGACACAATATGGCGGATATCTAATGGCTGGCTATTACAATTATGCTGCATCAACAGATTTTTCCTGCGTTGATGAACACCCGGAGTTTATTATGGGTGGTAATGATAATGACGAAGGCAGGTTACTGTATGCAGTTAAAACTCAGTGTGGATCCTTGGAATGTCCCCCATACGTGAACAATAAAGTTGTAACTTGTGCGGTATGTACAAAATGAGAAAAATATATTAACAGAGATTGGAGTAATAAAACTTTGTTATACTGTTTATGTTTTATTTCCGTCCATACCATATAGCAAATTTTAATTGAAGGTCTCTACACTGTTAAACCTATACCAACGGCCATCTCAAAGTAAACTGCTAAGTCAGGGCGTTTACCGATATCATGAATAATATCAACTTACTAATTATGTACTTGCAGTTCTATTTTAAACTTACACACAATCGTATTAAAGTTAGATATTCGGTTTGTTTCCCTTTTCACGTAAATTAAATGAAAGCAGATTGACCTACTGTAAATCCAGAAATTTTCGCGGAACTATATTTTAGCGAATCGATGGTCATGCAATTATTCGCGATGCTATATTTTCACAAGCGTGCATTTAAGTTAAAAGTTTGTGTTGTTTGATGCATGTTAATATCAGGTCAGTTTATTTAGCGAGAACTTTATTTTGGCGAGTAAGTGCTTTCGCATAATTACGCGAAAATAAAATTCTCGCGAATAACAGTGGATTCACAGTATGCCGATAACCAATCAACTTTTTTTCTTTTATGGAAAAAAGCTGTACATGTAAAACTTGTCAACGACAGAATATGATGAGATCAAGAAGTTCTAAAAGAGTTATGATCTCGTTTATAATCAACACCGGACGAGACTTATTCCAAGATTTGATACAACTGTATCAGGACGGGTGCCATTCGTGGAGCAGGAGCTGCTTGACCTTCCCGAGCACCTGAGCTCATTCCCGGTTTTAAGTAATGTTCGTCTTACTTTATTCTTAATCATATATATTGTCGTGTGAACTAATGTTTTTATTTCGAGGGTTGTTCGATATGAAATGTGTATTGTATGATATCTGAAACGCATTTGACTCAAATAGTGAATGAACATTACATCCCTTCAAAGTATTCTCCGCGGTTTGAAATACACAATTTCAATCTCTGAATCCATTTCTGAAATGCGTCACGGTACGCTGAGTTTGGTAGACCTCTGAGGCACTGACTGATGGTTGGGCTAAGGGTCTTGCGGGACTTGTAACGACGGTCAAATACGAACTTTTTAAGTTTTGGAGAAAGGAAAAAGTCGCATGGAGCAAGATCTGGAGAGTATGGTGGATGTGGCAGGACTGTAGCCTTCTCCGACTTCGAAAATTGCTTCACAAGCTCAGATGTATGTGATGTAGCGTTATCATGAAGTAGACGAACTTGCCTAAAACCTGACACGGGGCGTCGTTTATGATGATATTTCTTGAGCTTTTTGTATAACATCTCCGTAATTCCGTTCTGTACCACTTTTGCTCGTCCGTACCACAATTTGTACGGCTATACCTTCACATGAGAAGAATATGCAGTAAAGAATCTTCTTTATGCCTATGGTTCTTTCGACAACTATAGACCTTCTAACGTGTTTACTTTGTCATATTTTTATTCCAATTTTTCTTGCTGGTTCGAAATAGTGAACTCATGTTTCAATTTGATTGAATTTGGGAAACATTTTGAACTATTACTTAGCGGTTTGTACTCGTACCCGCTGTCAATATCAATCTAGCAGAAATCTTTCGTACTTGCCAAATTCTCTTCAAAATGAAACACACGCGCGATAACTCAAGTCTTTGCAATAACATGAAACGTTTGTCATTACTTTCAATTATTTTTCTGACTTTTGAGAGATTTGCCTTGTCTGTTACAATCACAAGTTGGCCAGATTTTGCTACATCTTTGACGGACTCTGTGCCGGTCAGAAATTTCTGCCTCATTAGATACCTTATCAGACCTTAAAAATCTTCCCCAACTCCGTAACAACCTGCATTACCGAATGACCGAATTTTGTGCGAGCTTTTATATAAGCTCTAATTTTTTTTAAATGTTCTCAACCCGTTTCCGAACCATTTTTACCACAGTGGTCAACGACTGGCTCTACTGAAATGACTATAAGTTTAAAATTACCCGGTATGTGGAGCTGAAGGCTTGTATTTTTACCATTGGAAAGGTATTGAATAGAGTTATATAAGCGTGTCATCACTTAACGTCCCACTCAAGAATATTTCACTCATATGGAGACATCACCCTGTGCCGGTGAAGGGCTACAAATTTTGCCTATCCTCGGCACTGCTGGCCGTAGAGTAGGGAGGGTTCTTTAACGCGCCAACACCTACTGTGACACGGGACCTCGGTTTTTACTGTCTCAACCGAAAGACAGGGATGGCCAACCGTGGAGTGGCGCTACGCAGCTTGAACTCGGATCTTTCAATTCGCAGTTGAACACGCTAACCACTCGACCACGGAGGCTACAGATAATGTGAAAACCTGTTTACTTAAGTACCCAGGCAGAGACCACCGTCCCTCTGAATGTTAACGGATAATGTGAGAATTTTACCCGTTTACATTCAGAAGGACCGTGATCTCTGCCTGGATACTTAAGTAAATGGGTTCTCTTCTTCACCAATAAAAACTGGCCGCCACCCTATAAATGGAATACTGTCGAGTGTGGCGTATAGCAATACAGTAACAAAACTGAACTAAATTCTATATCATTTTGGATTTTAATCAATACTGTAAATATGTCTATGATATCAGTAAAATGTCCTCACTGAAGATAAAGATTTACATTACAACAGTCCTTTGTACATAAATTTTTTTTTACAAAATATGGATTTAAGCAATCAACAAAACTAACCCAAAGCACCATAACACAGTATACTGAAAAAAAAAAGTTTGCTTCATCTTACTTTCGCCCTCAGACATTGATGAGTGGACCTGTTTGTCTTTCAATTCACGCCGCGGCATTTTCCTGATACTGTTTCAATTTTCATAGTAATTTTATGGATTTAAAGTCATGGCCTTTCACCTATAGGTATAATTATCCATTTTAAAATGAGACACATTCCTAACATTAATTATTATCCTACATACGTATGCATAGCATCACTTTGAAAATAATCGGTTTTAGAGGTAAAGACAAAAATTAAAAATGACGGACGATAGCTCAACTAGTTTATTGATTACTATGAATTACCAAAGTGGTATAATGACAGAGTCGAACCACTTTATGATATACTGTAAACCATGGATTTTCGGGGGGGGGGGGGGGATTTCAAATTTACATGATAGATACATTAGTAGCATAGTAGCTTTTCAGAAAAAAGATTTTTATTGGTTAACTGTAGTGTATTTTCTTTCTTTATCAAAATGCCGATGTAAAATTAACTTTTTTCTTTTGTGGTGATCATGCATTGAACAATCTACAAAGGAACCTAATAAATGCAGACACATTTTGGGTAATTTACCCCGATAAATGAAAAGTACCCATAACTAAAACATATTTCTAATCATAGCCACAATTTAAAAATTCTATCTAGAAGATGAAGCAATAAATTATCTATGTCCGTCAGATAAACCGTTCATACTTTCGAATGTTCTGTTATAGGATAAAACACAAAAGAAAAATTCAGGACAGTTACAATCATTTTTTTCAGCTGTATAAACTTCCATTTGAAATTGAAAATTTTGATGGTTGTGAAATTATACACTAAAATTTGCACTCATTGCAATTTATTTCTTGCAAAAGGAAAATTATGAAGAAAAAAAAGCAGGTAACAAATTTACATTGTATATCAACTTTCAAACATGAGATTCATGAAGTAGTTCTAAAGGAACTGCACTCTTAAGTGAGTCTTTTAATAGGGGTCTTGAGAAAACTATGGTTTCTAAATCAAAATTCTCATAGGGCGAAGATGGCACTGGTTTTGAAAATGAAATATACGATTAGTTGTAAAACAACATTTATTCATTTTTGAGATCCTAAAATTGTTTTAACATACTTAACATCACAAACAGTTCTTGTTGTTTAACCCATTCACCCCTGAAAACACATTTAGACTTGCCTTAATCATTAATATAAGGAAGAGTCCATTAGATTTCAGGGGTGAAATGGTTAACAAAAAAAATGTAAGATAAAGGAAAGTGCTCATGAAACACAGCAGAATTGCATACAAACGTGAAGCACCAAAATATTATTTTACAATAACGTATAAAGAATTGAAATATACCTTTATAGCTGATATCAACACTAATGAGTTAGAAATATAACTCAGTTTCTATGGAAACGCTGCATAAACAAAATTAACAGGGCATTTATAACTTTTATTCAACAATTTCTGGACTGTTATTTCAGTATATAGTTTGTGGTTTTCTGTTTCTGTTTTCTTGAGTTTCTTTCATGAACACACATATAACTCTCGATGTTACAGCATAGTATGACAACTAGGCCCGAATTCCTCACAAAGAAATACAATTTCTATTTTGCCAAAATGTAACAATTTCCAAAATATTCCAATTAAAGAATGTATCCAGAAGAGTGTTAAAAATACACTTGTCACACCTATTAGTTGAAAGACAAAAACAAACTTAATGCCAAAAAAAAGAAAGAACCATTAGTTCTAAATGAAACCATTTTCTAAATTAAAACCTTTTCATCTTTATAAGCAAGCTAAACTTAAACTATTCCAAAAAGACAATAATTAAAGGAATTACTTTCTCAATTCTCTCTCTCTCTCTTATCTCTCTTTCTTTCTGTCTGTCTGTCTCTCTCTCTCTCTCTCTCTCAAACAAATATCTCGCATACAATTTCTTTGAGGACTTGTGGTAGCATAAGAGACACAGCACCAAGTTGTAACTACTTTGTTCTTCAATAAGACATACTGAGATGACAAAAAATCAAATAGCAAGGAATAAATTATATAGCTTTACAATTTAGTTAATTATTTACGTATAAAGTACATGTACATGCTTTTTTTATGGATACCAATGTGCCAGCAGTTTTTGCTGCAAAGCAAGGAGGAAGTACCTCCGTGAGAGTATTAGATAAAATTGGATACTGATAAGGGATGAATGTAAAAAGGAAGTATTGGCGCAAGAAAATCATATCAGCGATTCAATATGATTATGTTAGTGTTATACTTTAAAAGAAATGAATGTAGATCTATAGGAATTTCTCAATTTTTTATTCTGTAAACTCTCCATTGACTTGAGAAAAACGGAGGATACCAATAATAACAATAATACTATTAAAATAAAAATAAGGAAAAGACTGATGATATTAATTTTAATAATAATAATCATTATCACCATAATGACAATCATGATGATGATGATGGTGATGATGATGATGATAATGATCATCATCATCATCACCACCACCACCATGATGATGATGATGATGGTGGTGGAGGTGATGATGATGATCATCATCATCATCGTTGTCGTCATCATCATCACCATCATTACCATCATCATCCATGCGCTGATCTAGAGGAGGGGTATCCAGATTCCCCCCCCCCCCCCCCCCCCCCCCAATATTGGTCAATTATGCTTAAATTCTCATTTTCACAGGGATAGATTTTTCCTTTTTTTGAAAATATATACCCCACCTGGAAAAAAATCCTGGATCCGCACATGTCATCATCATCATCATTATCATCACAGGAAGAAGAATGATAATAATAAATAGAACAAGACAATTCTCATCGGAGAGAACAAATTGGTGTCGCTGTCAACGGGTGCAAATTCAAAGACATGTGACTGCAGAAACCAACCAAATTTTACACATCATCAAACGTATCATTTTAACGCTACACACACAAAACACAACAAAATGTGCACATGTAGAGATGTAAATTTCACACCTTTTCATGTATATAAGTGGATTATTATCTATAAAGAAAGGACTACAGATAGAAATTACAGTAAAACTTAGATGAGTCGAAGTTCAAGGGCCCGTTTTTATAAGTTCAAGACATTGGGACTTCAACTCAGGAATGTATTGAGTTTCTTATACTCTATTCTAATTGTTAAAAAGTGGCATGGGATGGCTCTATCAGTGTATTACCTCCTCTAACTAAGAGACCCTTACCAAACTACTTGGCGAAACTCTGATGGGCATTTCAAAATTCGAGTATGGGTAAAGATTTAAGTTTGACTTAATTTTTGTAATTTCCGTCGTTTCTTACAATATAGGACAGGACAACAAATTAATTTGAGACAAAGGGAAGTTTCAAGTGATTAACCCTTTCAACACCACAGACCGAAATAGACTGGTCCAGACAATAGAAAAGTGCATACCATTCTGATACTTGGGCTTGAAAGGGTTAATAGTATTTTAATAGAATTATATAAGGGGAATAATTCGGAACTTTCGCTCATCGAAATTTTACTATAGTTCAATTCTAGAGGTCAAACCCTGAGAGAAATCTTTGGCATTTACTTGATCAGATCTGAACATCTGAGTCCTTAAAGCATCGATGTGTACACTCCCCTGTACCTCACAGATTTATTCCAATACAGGCCTTCCCTAAATGTTTTGTTATCCCCCCTGTTCCCCCAGAAATAACCCCACCTCCGAGATCAAAACAGCACAGATTTTGAGGTGGATCGCTGTATTGTTGTTTAATGTGCCACTCAAGAATCTTTCACTCATATGGAGACATCACTGTGTGACGATGAAGGGTGACAAATTTTACCTATGCTCGACACTTAATGCCGTAGAGCAGGGAGAGTTCTTTAACCTGCTAATACCTACTTTGACACAGGTCTTATCCACAAGACAGGAACAGCCAACCGCAACAAGGCTTGTATTTGAACCATGACCTCGTTATCAGAAGGTGAACACACTAACCACTAGGCCATCGCAGCCATCAGCATAGGTGTAACTTCATTGTGAGGTCAAAATTAAGAACACTTTTACAAAGGGGAATATGACTGCCTTGTCAAATAATTATAAAAAAAAAATGTGTTAAATCTTATGATTAAATGAAAGTAAAATAACCATGTACCCACAACAATGTAAATTCACTATCAATCAAGATTAAGTCAACAAACTATTTTAATCACATGAACCATTATCTTTGAATATTCAAAGTAAACAAAAATTCTTGAACACGGCAGAGCGGAATCTGTCTTGACAGACCACCCCTTCTGCCATGCAAATGTGGTCTTTCAAGGCAGGTGGTCTCTTATGACAGAATTAATTTATACGATTAATTAAAAAGATGTTTTCTGATAAAAGGTCTCTCAAAAAAAGCTGTCTCTCAAGACAGGTTCCACTGTATTAACCGTTTCTTGAAATCTCTTCCTTTCCTTTCAAGAAACAACACATAAAAAGACCTGATTAACTGACCTCAAGCCATTGTCCAGATCGAGGGAGATTCAAGAACCTTATCCAAAGGTAACAGCAAAGAGCAGCTCCCCCAGGGAGCACCTGACACCAAAAAATACAAACCAAAAAAAAAAACAAACATCCCTCAAATTGATATCTCTGACATACGATAACATTTTTATGACCCTTTTTGTAGACAATAAATTGTTCTATAGACACTGAAGCTAACATAGCACCTCCCCTACTATAAAGAAAGCATTAAACCCCCCAAAATCTTCCTCACAAAAATACCTTTTACATACAGCAATACTATCACATTCATCACCCTCTTTGTAGACAAATATACTACAGTGATGGACATTCAGTCTAACATTTAGTAAACAAATCAAAAACAACAACTATAGCAAAAAGCTTTGCTCAGCAAAGAGAGTAGGATTTTCCATTATTTTGATAAAGTCGTGATAACCGCGCTATACAATCCAGTTGTTGCAATGTTATGCCTCGTAATCATGGAAGTAAAAAAACCGACAGATTCTAAATACTTCAAAACACTGTATTTTTGCCACTTTTATTTTCGCCCCTATCATCCTCAACGTCAGTGGGCAAATTCAAAATGGCTAATTCATTTGGGTGGATTAAAATTTTGCTTTGTTCAAGGGACAGAAAATTATCGTGAAATTAAATAATACTGAAGATGATCTCCATGAAGTTTCAGAACCACAATACGTACGTATTCAAAATTTTGCAACGAATCACATATGACATAATGCACACAGGCTTAATGCCAAAACGAATCATAAAACAACAAAAACCTTTAGACGAAAGGATGAAAACCTTGTATTTCATATTTATATGGGACATCTTTAATCAAGACGGAATACCTACATGTATAGTGGAATTAAAATTTTATGATAGGAGGAGTTCTGCACAAAATTTGATATCCAAAAAAAAAAAATAATAATAATAATTTCACTCCAGGAAATTACACATTTGTACAGCAAGTTAACAGTACCACTAACATAATAATATAAATTTTCTGGATGCAAAAACTGGAATATGGAGGCAGTCTGGATAGTGTCTGGATTTTCTGGTACTGTAAGTCTTCCAGCCTGGCATGACACAATTATGCTTCCATACATTGCAGGCATGATTATAAGCATTTACAAGACATTTCAAAAAATTGACCAAAGCACAGCCATAATAAAAAAAACAATAACAATGTAATATTCTACAAACAATCGTATCAACATTATTAGATATATCTGAATGACTAAAGCTGCAGAGATAGATCTACTCATGCTAAAGTGCATGATGGAACGAATCCTTTGATAACTGTGTACCTTAAGTGAAAAAAAGTGTCTATAATAGTTCATGCATGTCCATTAATTCCTCAAAACTAATCACTGACAATTCATTTCTTCTCTATTTTCTTGTCCCCGAGAGTCAAGCCATCTATGCCCTCATGTGGAGCCGGAAGTTTGATATCGTTAGGCTCCACACCCCAAATTTCGCGAGCATATTCTGAAATGGTACGATCGCTGGAGAATTTTCCTGAGGAGGCAATATTATGCAGACACATTCTGGCCCATCCTACATCATCCTGTAAGAGAAGATTTATTAGGGTTCAATATATGATAGTAAATGATTTCTTTAATGGAATAATGAATCTTCTCCAATTTTCCAGGTCTGTCTACTTTTGCAGATTTTCCTCCTACAGTAGAGTTGTTCTACAACGAATCAGCATAAAGCGAAATCAGTGCTATATTGAAGTGGCAAAAAATCCCGGAGAAGAATGACTTTTTATCTATATATGTAGTAAATTCTGATGCTTAAAACGAAGGATGCCTTTAACAAAGTCAAAAGTAAATCCCCTTTGACTTCTTTAAAGACCAACTCCACTTTACTTTGAAACTTACTGAAACCCCTGCATGTAAGAGTGTAGGAAATTATTAGTTTGTAGTTAAGGCAAACTACAGGTGCCATACGAACAATACCTTAACATAATACCTCCAGTCTTAAGAAATTCTTACAAAAATTATAAATTCCAGAAATTAATAAATAAACAGTGGAATTTGTATGAACCGGCCTTTGTTGCATCCGGATTCTTGACCATACCGGCGAAATCATTTGGTCCCGGTATTTTTCTTCTTATTTATTAGTATGTAAACTCTGTATAATACGGATTCTGTCTATTCTGAAAACCGGACGTGTTTTGAGATTGTTTGCGTTACAATTAATGCATTAATCACCTGTCCATTCCGGATCAATTACCTTGAGTAGTTGCAGTGAGAAAACAAAGGTCTGTATAATCACTTGTTCACACNNTGTTCACACCTTTTTGAGGCATGTAGACCTACTGTTTGACTTAATCAATTGAGTGCTCGGGTGCCACACAGGGTATTTACCTGAGGACATTGACGATTTCAGTATCCGTGTCATTTAACGTGCATACAGTGTAAACATTTGGGTACATGTACTCGTATGCTACGTCCGAGTACGCAGTTTATGGATGTGCGGCCTGTGACATTTATAAGTGTTAATAAAAAGATAATTCTTTAAATATTTTCTCGTAGATTTCTTATAGATGGTTTATGATTAAAAGTCTTATAAAAAATATTACCAGATCTTTCAAGTTTAACTGATATTCAACGTTTTACCAGTGAAAGAATTTTGAAATTTACTGAAAATATTGTGTTTTGTGCAATCCGGATTTTGTCTAAACCGGACAAATTTTCCGGTCCCATTGATGATCGGTTTAGACAGAGTCTACTGTACCTTAAATGCCTCGCTGACTCTGTCCTGGCATTTGATGTAGTCTTCAAAGTCCTTCAGCAAGCAGAATCTGCAATCACATCACAAAGAATAAAACATTAAGTTATGTAAGTGTACACATTCATATCTGAATTTTGATACTATCAATTTCAGAAAGTGGGATCCAACTTTCCAGGTCACATCACACCATATCACCACATTTTGAAGCACTGCTATCAACTGTGGTGATTGGATGTTAGAGATTTTTCCAATTATAAGCCGTTATCTTAAAGGTAATGGCAGTAGGTACTGGTAGCTAAAATGTTACAAATGCTTACTGATAATGAGCTTTGGATACTGCATACTTGCACATTTTTTATGTCATTTGATTTCACCATTTTCAACCGTTAGGTGATTTTGATACAAAATCAAACGTTTCAAGCTGAATAATCAAAAGCATCCACATACATGCTTGGTTGGTTAATGCCCCACTCGAGAAGCCTTCACTCATTTGGAGATGCCTCTGCATGCCAGCGAGAGGCAAAACTTTTGCCCATTCTCACCACTTATGGCCACTGAGCAGGCTAGGATCTTTAACATGCCAGCACTTACTGTGACAGAGGACTTTGGTTTTTACTGTCTCATTCACAGAGCAGGCAAAGTCACCTGCAGAGTGGCTCAGCTTCAAACCTATGACCTCACAATAAGAAGTCGAACACACTAACCACCAGGCAACAGCGGCTCTAACAACCTTGGACTGTAACTTACCTATCATGGTTGACGAGAGAGTTGTAGATATCATGGAAAAGTCCTGGATCATCGGGGGAGAAATATCCGCTGTTTATCTGGTCCAATACTTGCTTAAGCTGTGGGTTCTTTTCATAGTATTCCCTTGGGTTGTACCTGAAACAGATTATAAAACATCGGGAAAATATTTAATGAAAGAATGTCAAGATAGTCACCTAACTTAAAAAGGAGAAAATTTTTACACCCTTTTCATTTTCACCCCCTTGTGCCCCCCATCGTTAGTGGGCAAATTAAAAATGGAAAATCTATTGAATAGAATAATGACAAGACTTGGCAAATTTAAAACTCTTTGCAAGGGCATTATTGAAAAATAGGGAGAATAAAATTGGGGGTGGAGGTGGGGGGAAGGAATGATGAAAATAACCTTGTATATAGTATCTTCAACTGATGAGAATCATACATCTGACACTGTTGAACTCATTAGCAGGTGCTTTTCAATTCTATAAAGTCGCAAGATATTTACAAGCTTAGAGTAAGCTAGATTTCTTCACATGAAATGAACAACTTACCCACTCCTCTTCAAATCTTCAACTTCATTGACCTTCATACCAAATATGAAGATATTCTCTTCCCCCATTTCTTCTGTCATTTCGACATTAGCGCCATCTAGTGTCCCGATAGTCAGAGCGCCATTCAACATGAACTTCATATTGCCTGTGCCCGATGCCTCTGTTCCAGCAGTGGAAATCTGTTCACTGAGGTCAGCAGCGGGGATGATTTTCTCGGCCAGCGATACTCTGTAGTTTTCCAAGTAAATCACTTTGAGTCGATTTCCCACGATTGGATCGTTGTTGATGACGCTGCCCACATTGTTGATTAATTTGATTATTAACTTTGCCATGTGGTAGCCTGGGGCGGCCTTTGAATAGAATAAAAATATTTAGTGTTCAAACCTGTTAGAAATTGGATTATGAAATCTGATATTGACCAGTATGATTCATTGCAGTATCATGATGAATTAATTTATTACCAAAGTTTACAGGCCTCTTTCTGTCAATTTTTGGGAAATTGCCATTGGCAACACAATTAGGAATTTGAACTCAAATTGATGTTGAATTGGGAAAAATATTTTATATATCATATCATGTACTTCCATACAATGCTGTATGGAACTTCTCTTTAATTGCATTTGTGCTCTGTGTCACAATGAAATGCTGCTAAATACCATACATGAATATATCAATACGAGTAATTGGGCATTTTTTCAGTCAAATTCGGGAAATAGCACATATATTTTGCATTGGGATTGGGACCGAATTTCATCACAGTAGAAACTACAGAAAAAGGCCTGATCTAGATCTTGTGACAGTAAGTATATGGTTAAATGCAAAAACTTTACACAATGGTTGACATAACCATCTCCCTACATTGCAGGACTGCAGCTGAAAAGTGGCGTAACTGTCTCGCCTTTTAGCATTAAAAAATGTCATTAAGAATTTACCTTTCCCCCGACCATGACAGTCCTGGGAACAAAAGGAGCATTGGGGTTCTTCTTCAGTCTGTTGTATAAGGTAATAATGTGCAGGCAGTTCATCAGCTGGCGCTTGTACTCGTGAATTCGCTTCACTTGGATATCAAAGATGGATTCCGTGTTGAGGGTAACCCCATAATGCTGCTGAATATATTCCGCTAGCTTCATTTTGTTTTCCTATAGCAGAAATAAAGCATTAAATTAAGGCCCAAAAATAAATAAATGTGTTTCATATAACCCTCCCTACCTACCAAATGTTGACCCCCACCCCCAACCATGCCAACTCAAATGATTTTTTTAATGCGAGATACTTTTGTTGCAGAATTAGGATAATTGCCAAGATGATTGAATGATGGTAAATATGGCAGCCATGATGTTAGTTCTTGGACTTGGTGTATATAAATATTAGGCCTAAACTCGTGTATAAAGGCCAGTCATAGGAACAGATATAAAAGTGGCCTTTCTAGGCAAGTGTTCTTTACAGTGAGGTACATTAGAGCCTGGTTAATCTGGGCGCCTTTATTCCTGAGCAAATTGTCCAGACAAATGAAGCATCCGGATTACTGAAACAACATCTCTATAATGACCAGTACAAATTAAAAATTCTGTTCCCAGGTAATTTTGTCCGGAAGGTGAAGCATCCGGATTATTGGCGTCCGGATTAATGAGGCTCGACTGTACATAAAGTCAGATTTCAAAATCAAGACGAACGGGCAGACAAGGTGGCGATTTATTTCTACCCCGAAATGTAAGGAAATATTCACCTGCTTGACTTTCATGATTTGACGTAGGAAGATTTCTTCTCCTGCAAACTGTTTCAACTTCTTCAGTTCAAACAGATCCGTAACCCAGTCTTCGCCAATTTTCTGTCAACAAACAAAGTAAATTATAATTAAGATTATTTGAGAGACAACAAGAATTTAAGTATTGTTGTTGAGCTATGCTGAGTAAAACATGTGTTATGTCGCAAACGACAGCCACCAAAGGAGTGGAACGTGTGCCATTTCATATAACCGCCAGTAAAGGGGCGTAAGCACGTAGTGACATTTTTCATAGGTAACTTTAAATGCCTCTCACGTGGCACGGTTAAACACATTCTGTTTGGTTGGTTGGTTGTATTGTTGTTTAACGTCACACTCAATAATCTTCCACTTATATGGAGACGTCATCATGTGCCGGTGAAGGGCGAAAAATTTTACCTATGCTCAGCACATATGACCGTAGAGCAGGGAGGGTTCTTTTATGTGCCAGCATCTACTGTGACACGGGACCTCGGTTTTTATTGTCTCATCCAAAAGAAAGGGACGGCCAACAGCGACATGGCTAAGACTCAAACCCTAGACCTCATGATCAAAAGAAAAACATGCTTACCACTAGACCATGGCGGCCCACACATTATGATGAAATTAACGTATATTTAAATTGAGGGAAATATGACTTAATATAATGAATATATTTTCGTCAAGAAATAAATTCAATGAAAAATTACTTCCTTTGACCTTTAAACAACAAAGTTTGATTCCACTCCCACAATGGAGTACTGTATGCAACGAAATTCTAGCATCCGTTTTATTTTTTGCCCCTTTCACCCTAATCGTCAGTGAGCGAATTAAAAACTGAGTGAATTAAAAAAGGTTAATTCATTGAATAAAATTATGATGAGACCGGTCAAAATATAACGGGGAGAATCTGTTCTATGCAGGTGCATTAGAGCGGAAAAAAAATAATACGGAGTGAAAACAATTCTGTATATAGTAACTTACCTCGGCAATGATGTCAGATAGACCCGGGTTGCACAGCAGAAGCCATCTACGTGGAGTAATCCCGTTTGTCTTGTTTTGAAACCTATCTGGGAACATTTCATAGTAGTCTCTGAAACTGTAACATGGACATCAAATATTTAGGAGATCCAACATCGAGGCATGTGGAAATCAAAATCAATCCTAAGACGAAGCAAAAACTAAAATGTTTTTACTCAATCAGGACCCTAGTTATGAATCATCAGTTTTATAGGGACTTCACCATGTTTATTAAGAAGTATAAATATGAAAAAAATATTTCCTATGTGTTTTCTTTATATTGATGATTTAAGCCACTTTTAAATTTACTTAATTTCTATTTATATGCCACTTTCAGATTTATTTCAATTATATCATGGTAGCATCAGTTAGCATTTGAACATGTCAGAAAAAGCCATGATGAATTTGATTCAATGGAATATTTTTTTTAGATTAATATTTCATCAACAAGAATAACAAAACATGAAACCCATAGTAATTTTGATGTCTTCTGTTTTAGCAAATATACCATGGCTGTTCCGTTAAGTGTGTGTATTCAGACCGGTTGTTGTTGTTGCGTTGTTGTTTAACATCCCACTCAAGAATATTTCACTCATATGGAGACGTCAACGTGTGCCGGTGAAGGGCTACAAATTTTGCCTATGCTCGGCACTGCTGGCCGTAGAGCAGGGAGGGTTCTTTCCTCAAATTTGTGAAATC
>JACSZP010021363.1:0-13214 GCA_016161895.1 Pinna nobilis
AACTCATATATATATAGCCCGTTTGACCTTATATCTATGCTTTACCTGCTATAAAACCTTCGTTATTTTTCCCGTTATCAATGTAGATATTTTTTTGCTTTGTCGGCTCAATCTCAATGGTCCCCTCGTCATCCTCTGGCCAGTGGATTTCGACGAATATTGAGTACAACAGTGAAGCAATGATGGCACCAACAATGGGACCGACAACAGGAACCCAGAAGTAGTAATTACGATATCTGTAAACAAAAGGGATAATTGTATATATCTTACTGCAACTGAAATCTTGAAATGCAATTTGTTATCTTTGATCACGTGAAAACAGTAGATATTCAATACAGGTCCGTGATTTTCTAATACGGGGTTTGTTGGGTTTTATATGGGGTTGATGCGAAAGTTGTTTCTGATCCCAAACAAAGATGGCGTCGAACGAAAGCAGGTGCCAGTTCTTTGACACATCGGATGCGATATTTTCTAATCAAAGGATCAAATAGATTGCCGAATATACACTGAAAGCAATCCATAAATCTGCTCCCAAGTACTTGCGGGGAAGAAAAAGCAGGACACTTGTTTTAAAGGTACGCATAATGATATGATGACGTCCGACCTATCGACCCGCTTGACAACCTCCGAGGGGTTGAGCGATATAAGGCATTGTCGTTTGAAATTGGTTTGATTTATTTTATATGATATAAGATAACGGTAGTCAGTAAGATATATTCGTTACATGGTGTACAGTTGACCGAATATGATATATACGTGGTAAGTAAATTCCATATGAGGCTCGAGCGACATCATGAACATATATCATGGCCGAAACAACAAGAGACAAGAACACAAAGCAGGACGTTTAAAACCAGAAGAGGTAAGCCAAATAAAAATAAGAAGTGAGTTCAGGTGCTTCTGGGTAATGAAGCTCTGCTCCTCCGCGCTCTGCACAAGTGAAATAAAGCAGAACTATAATCAAAATCTGACCGCAAACTTTCAGTCCAGTTTGTACGGAGATGGAATTTCATTCCCAAAAATTTCCAAAACTCAAAAATCGTTATCGAATCATCAATTGATGGTGTAAATCTAAAAAGTAAAACTGTTGTCGGCAATAGGAACATCAGATACGGTTTATATATAATAATTCTGGAATAAAAAATCTTTGTTTTAAGGGTCCGACATCATCAACCATAAGTCCTCATGCCATCATAAACTCTGCGTAATTGTACAAAGACGCATAGAATAGCGGAATTTCCAGTTAATCCGGATCTTGCATTTATTGGTAACTTTCCTATTTTGTTCTTCGTACTTCCGGTTTTCATATTAACCTTCACAGCGTATGCAGCATATGTTGCCGCATATGTTGTATGCAGAATATCCTTATTTGTTATCTAATTAATTTTATTTTGTATTAAAGAATTATAAATACTGTTTAAACGTACCATAGAGTATCATAAATTGAGCTTCAAATATAGAAAGCGACGGAATCTGTGGAGAGAGAGAGAGAGAGAGAGAGAGAGAGAGAGAGAGAGAAAGAGAGAGAGAAAGAGAGAGAAATACATACGTGAATGGTTCTGTTCCCCAACCAGCTACGGCGATAAAGATCCTCGGTGCTAAATCCCTGGCCGGATTAATTGCGTACCCAGAATTAAAGCCAAAGGATGTTCCGATTGCGAAAACGACCAATCCAAGAGCGATGGGAAGTATACCATTCGTTGGCATCATATTTCTTGGGTCTGTAATTGCTAAACTGGCTCCAGTTAGAATAAATGTTGCAAAGACCTACAAAGAGTTTTTTTTTATATCCCTTGGTAAGCTTTATTATTGTTTAACGTCCAACTCAAGAATCTTATACTATATTGAGACGTCACCGTAACCGGTGAAGGGCGACGCATTTTTATTATGCACGACACTTATGGACGTAGCGGAGGGAGGGTTCTTTAACGTGTCACCTACTAGGGCATGGGACATTAGCTTTTACTGTCTCATCCGAACGCCAGGGACATCCGACCGCAGAGTGGCTTTGGCTCGAACCCCAGACCTCTTGATCCGAAGTCAAACACTTGCTATTCATAAAATAATTGCGATTTTATAAAACAAATCCGTGCACAAATAAATAACTAAACGTTCAACTCATGAGCATGAGTCATTTTCTTTTTGCCAGAAAGGTCACTGCACAGGACAACATGATAAAGTTTTTAAAAAATAATTTTCTTTTGTAGAACTCTTCTAGGGAAGGCGCATTTGGCCAGCGAAATATACACGAAGTTGAGACTGTTTCCGTAAGCAGCAAGCGCGAATGTTTGTATGCTTCTACTGTTTGTCGAAATGTACCCAATCAACACGGAATGAATGATAGAATCTTACATGGTTGTAATGAGTGGACAGGGAAATCTCAAACCGAGTGGTAAGAATCTGTTTGTCCAATCTGAGGGTTTCCCGAGGATTGGACTTTCAGATTCCTATCACTATGGTTTAGATTTCCTGAACAACACATCACATCCATGTTTGATTCTTTTTCTCCCACACTTCCATGACTAGAAAAAATTTACACACGTATCTTGGTATAACGTAGAATTCCTATATATGACTTCATAGCTCGTGCCAGCTGTCTTTTTGTCTGTTTTATGCTGCATAGCCTAGGTCAGTTAAAATTGGCAGTTCTCCAATACTTTGACTTTGCTGCCCCCTTAGTCGTGCTCATGTATGTTGCCAAATCAGCGCCATTAATCACAGGGGAAATAACTCTGGAGACAGTGCACCCGTAATGTAGGCGCGCAGAAAATTTGTTCGCCTAGGAAAAATGCTTGTTGCCAGGTAAAAAATCACCGCTATGAACAGGCGATGAATTAAACAGCAGGTATTCAATTAATCGAAACCAAAGTAGTTAACACGTAAAGTACTAAAGGCAATAGTGTTCTGAAATGTCTCTTATCCGAGAAATTTAGATTGCCTTGACTAAGACTTGTTCTTATCTGCCAAAAATATCTTACGTAGGAATACATAATTACTATTACTCTTGAATACCTCATCAAAGAAGGCTGTTGTGGTAGAGACAAACTCCTGAGGAAAAGTCACAAAAATACCAGCAGTAGACGTGGGTCCAGTAGTCGTTCTGTTACCACCATCATAATGGTTGATTGCGTCTTCAAAAAGTAAATAAATAAAATATTAAGAAATTTTTTTTAGATTAAGTAATATCTTATGAATCAGTTAAATGAGCCATTTTCTACAGAAACCTGACTCATCAATCAAATGAAAACTGTTAACTACCAGAGAGTGATGTCCCATTACCCATTAGTGTCTGTAACACCATCACAGAGTGATTCCCCATAACCCTCATGTGACTTTTACACCATCACAGAGTGATATCCCATAATCCATAAGTGACTGTTACACCATCACAGAGTGATTCCCCATAACCCTCACGTAACTGTTACACCATCACAGAGTGATATCCCATAATCCATAAGTGACTGTTACACCATCCCAGAGTGATTCCCAATAACCCTCACGTAACTGTTACACCGTCACAGAGTGATGTCCCATAATCCATAAGTAACTGTTGCACTATCAAATTAAGTATCATAGGATGTTTGAAAATCAATGTCCTAATATATGTTAAAAGTTGAGGATAATTAATGTTATCAATAGGGTAAACAATCGCAGAGCCCGGATTGTGTCCGGAAGGAGTAAGACTGCTTGTAATGAAGTTCAGCAACGCTAAATGCCGATTCTAAGCACCATGGAATATTCCTGATGCTAATCACCTTGGAAAATTTCTTACAACTTTCCTCATCAATTTTGAAAGCTATTTCAGTTCAAATAATTTATATATTTCAGCAAATACGCAAATTCGATTTGACCACCAATTTCTTGTTCACACAGGGTCAAAAACAAGAAATGAGTGTCCATATTGGCTAATTTTGTGTCAGAGAGTCTTATTTCATATAATAATTTGCTGTACGATAAAGGGAAATACAAAAGCTAGATCCCTAAAAAATGAGATAGAACAGTCTGGTATAATACGACTAAATTTTTTGTGAGAGCCAAGTATACATTGATTTTTTAGACATCTTATCTTTCATCTGACAGTGGTCTCTTGAAAAATTTCGTCTCTAACTGATATCTTTGAAGACATCTTATGTCTTAGCGCAGTCTCGTGGGTCATCTCGCCCCTGAACATGGTCTTTTGAGACATTTTAAACCTGACCATCGTCTCTTGAAACATCTTGTCGCTGGTCATGGTCTTTTGAGACATCCCATCTCTTATAGATGACTCTTAGATATCTAGCCTCTGCCCTTGGTCTTTTCACAGATATCTCATCTCTAACAATGGTGTCTTAAGACATTTTGTCACTGAATATGGTGTCTTTAGACATCCTGTCTTTACCCATGGTATATTTTGATATCTTATCTCTGACTAAGGTTTTTAGACATAGCCTCTGAAGTTTCTGATCATTGTTTCTTGAGACCGTTCTATCTCTGACCCTGATACCATTTCTGACCATGGCCGTTTGAGACATATTATATTTGACCATGGTCTCATGAGAGGTTTTGTAACTGACCGTGGCTTCCTACGACATCTAGTCTCTGACCATCTTATGTCTTGTCGTGGTCTCTTGAGGAATCTCAATTCGAACCAATTGACCTTTTGATAAATCATTCTGAGTACTAAAGGCACAGGTGATCCATGTAAGGGATAAAGATGAGTCCATTTTTTAAGTTTTTCTCTTCAAAATGCATAATTCATCTGCATCATTCACATTATTTTATGAATATTATATGTCTATAAAACTAAATGCTAGTTTTATAACCATTATATGCAATCTCCATTTTTCTTCTTCCGTGTAAAACATTTATACTTTTAGAAACTTGGATAATTTCTTTTTCACTTGAAATAAATAATTTTGGCGTGTACGTATTTGAAATTCACAAATTCTGCTTACATTATATGAATGATGTGATTACACAAAAGTTATATCTATTAAATTAAGAATTCATAGATTTGAAATTCGTCCCTCTCCAAGGTTGAACATTGTCGCCATATGGTGATCATGTTAATCTGTTATAATTTCCGTATGATTTTAGATAACGCTTTATGCATCGCTGTACGATGTTAACAAATTCTGAATAAAAAAGCACTATCTTTTATTTTGCGTCTATAACCTGTTTTCGTTGCTCAATTATTGATGTTTATCAAAAGTTTCGAAACGTAAACTCTCAATCCCTCATGGTAATAAGGTCATGTTAGAACCTCGCTTGAATGCAAAAAGAATCAAAAGAAAAAATAAAAGCAATTTAATTAAAAGCAAAACAAATAGAAGCGCAAAAGTACAAACGAATGTTTCAAAATCTAAGTCCTTAGATGTGTGACAAGATAAGGAATTATAATGGTCTCAAGTGACGGGGGCACTTGCTAATCCCTAGTGGGATAAGAACAGGTGTCAAAAAGGAGTCACCGTCTCCTGTTTGCATGTCATACCCGTCCCAAATATTTCTTGAAAACCCTACTAATTCGGTAAAATGCCTATCTTCAATCAAAAATGTCATGTGCTCTTGATCTAGCAAAACAAAAATACAAAAACAGAAAAAACGCAAAAAGCTTCTATTTTACCTTATTGTGTAAGTTCTTTAAAGGTATTTTGATGTTTCAATGGTCATTTGACCTTAAGCGATTTTTATATACACCACGCCTCATGTACAAGATGGAATATCCTTGACCCCGAAATATAAGTTCAGCTTATGATCCATCCGTACGGATCGGGTAATCTTATAAACAAGCAGCTTGTTTTCTTTTGCACACTTAACACATCGCCTTTGATCTATCATGTTGTTCAAATGAAATAAACAGATTGTAATGCATTGAGATAAACATTACACAGTTTGTTTTTGTTTTAATTGCGGAAGCATCTGCAATAAAAGCTGTTTGACGCAGACAAGGTCAAAATCTCAACCTACACTTGTCTTATACCAGCTTGGAATAATAGAAACTCCCTTGTTTATAAAAGAGTAAGGCTTCGAGTGAAAGTTAAACCTAAATTAAAATATTGGAATTGTCCTTGTTCTTTCAAGGTAATTGGGCAGATATAACCTTAATTTAGGCAATAACACTTGTTTGAAGTTGTTGCTGGGTCTCTGCTAATACGTATAACCAGTAATTTCTGCGGTACGAAATTTTTGCGATTTGTGCAGTCAAAGGTCATATTTTTTCTTTTGCGGTTTCAATTTTTGCGAATTATCGTTCCTCCAAGTCTATATACTCGCCTTTAAGTAAAGGAGAGAATTTGGTCCTAAAGAACCCTGTGGTCTAAAATTGAACCGCTAAGTCAGTGTCGTTGAATTATATCAATGCTGTCGAATCAGGAAGAGTCGTGTATATAATTGAAATTGAAAACGGACAACTTCAGAACACGCGGTGTTAATTTTGTTTTTGCTGATACTAATCAATCAGGCTCGAACTACCTGTCTTATTAACTTGAGATAAAGTGAACAATAAATGTGAAGTGATATATTGTTTTCTGTTAGCGAGTGTCGTATTAATACAATTAGGTCTAATCACATGTGTACACTATGACATTTAACAACAAGCGTTGAGTTCTGACACGACCCACGATAACCTACAACTTATTAGTTACGGGTGTTAAGGATCGGGTTGTTTACTTCTTTTAACTGTTAATGTTCACTACATTAATCAAAATTGTTGTGCATGAATTTTTCAATGATGCATCCGTTGCTAGTGTCATTTGCTAACTTTTGATTGTAAACAATCAAAAGCGAGCACATGACTACTATTAATCCTATGTCGATCTGTATAGAATTATTCGTATTTTGTCCGGTCCGGTTTCACGAAGTATAATTTTACATTCAGGTCAGTTATTAAGAATGGCGGCCATCCAAGTGAAACAAAACAACAGCACGTGTACGTTGACAGTACAAATGGATTTCCTTATCTTATCTTTTAAGACTAAACAACTATGTTAATATATTAATAAACACTTAAGGTTATTATGAAACCAATAATAACGACACTGTTTTAGTAGCCTGTGTTGACAAGGTCATCTATATTTCTGTGTGTTAATTGGTCAATCGTGATTTTGGAAGATCCGATATCGCGAAATATTGCAAAAATTTAGGTATATTCGATCGTGTCAAAACTTCCCAGGACGAGGGACATCTATTTTCAAAGATCAGTCAGAAAGACCTGAAAGTCTGAATTCATATCCATCGATATATGTACGAAACTGTAGTTGTTATCTCGTGTTGTTATTGTTTAATTTCCAACTCAGGAGTATTTCACTCATATGGAGACGTCCCCGTTTGCCGGTGAAGGGCGACAAATTTTGCCTGTGCTCGGCACTGCTGGTCGTAGAGCAGGGAGGGTTCTTTAACGTGCCAACACCTACTGTGACACGGGACTTCGTTTTTACTGTCTCATCCGAAAAACAGGGACGACCAACCACTCGATTCGACGTCGAACATGCAAACCACTCGGCCACGGAGGCCAGTTGTTACCTATGCTTAGCTTTGTCCCGGTATCGATTTAAGCCCAGGTCCTTCCGCACGCAAGGCAAACGTTCCAATTGGTAAACCACACTATTTGTTTAACCGCTATTATTAGCATCACTAACGTTCGTAAATTATCTATGTCATCCTATTGAAAAGTGTGAAATGCGATCACGAAGTGGCGCAGTGCCAAGTACACCCCATTGACTCCATCAAGATCATACAATCACTGATAATTATTCAGGCGCGGAAAACCTACCTAATGATTTTCTTGCTTCGTATGTTTTTCACCAATTCATAAAAAATAAAACACAAATAAAATATAACCGAAAGTTCCAAAGTACATCAGACATGTTTGATCGGGAAAGAACTTAAACATCCTCTTGACTGGAGCGTGACCTGTCTACAAATGTGCGCTGCATTCCTACACTGCTGTCGTAGCCTTCCCACCCAAGTAACTGTAAATCGACTACATGCTAGACTGTAAAGTACTTAGGACAAAGACAGAACCGCTGACTTAAAATTTTCGCGCCAACCTAAGATGACGCTAAAAATTAGAACATTCTTTAAAGCGCTAAAATAAAGATTCGCAAATACATTATAGGAACATGAATATTTCAACATGTATATTCAATCTGCGACAATGTCGTTAGTTAAATTACAAAGTCTCAAAACGCTCGCCAAAGCTCGCGCTTTGAAACTTTGAAAATTAATTAACTCGAGTTGGATAAACATGATAATCAATCCCAACTTGTTGTGTAATCTCTGTACATATATGAGCGGTCAACAGGGGATATTTACTCCTCCTAGTCACCTAATTCCACTCCTGATCAAGGGATCTTTTTGCTTAACTGTTTATTTTCTATTTTCTTATCGAAATTATATCGATCACTGTTTATTTTCTTTACTTTCCATTTGCTTGATTGTTATTTAATTAAGTTTGGTGTTTAAGGAGTTGTGTTTTTATATCGGATCACGATGATCTTTGCTTTTAAATTTTTAAATTGACTTCCATGACTCAATGAATCTCTGTAATATGCCGGGTTCTGATAGATTGAGACTTAATATAAAACTAGAAATTAAGACGAATTACACAATACAAGAACTCATACCTATATAGAGCCCGTAATTTACGGCGGCAGCTGTAAAGGCTCCCAACATCTGACCGACAAAGAACGCCGGGTACTTCCGCCAAGGTATCCTTCCGCTCAAACAAAATCCTAAACTCAACGCTGGATTCACATATCCACCTGAATATCAGAGACAAATATAATATCCTCATCTGTATTTTTCTTTTATTTGCATCCAACAATTATTCATATGTTTTACATAATAAGAAAGTTGAAAGAAACCATGGAAAAATCAACGACAGGACAACACAAACAGTAAACCTAACAACAACACATAAATCTGATATAAAGTACCACGAACCCCAGTTAAAATCTGGGAAGAATTTAGATAATCAGAGACGATAAGCAACTCCTGCTCTTATGCATACCTCCCTCAGATACCAGTTTGAATTGTATATAGTTCATGATTAGGTACTGAAGAACCTAGGCAGTTGGTGTTTTTTGAAAAAATCAAGTATAATTCTTTTCCCGACGTATTTCAACTTTTATATACTGTAGTTTCCTAGTTTTTCGCGAGCACTTAATTCCGCGAATATGCCGTTTTTTATCAAATCGCGAGAACTTAAAATCGCGAGTTCTCAACATCAAGGAATTAAATGTCCTGTTCTGAACCTGTTTTTTTTTTTTTAGGCCGAAACAAAACCTGGTCTATTTATACCATTCTTAGCTGATTTACTCATATTCTTAGATATAAGATTCGCGAATTATGATTCCATCGAGAACAAAACTGTAAGATCAAAAAAAGGCAAGGTTGTAAAATATGCGAGGGCGTCCATTTGCGAAATTACGCGAAGTCATCCCTCCCTTCTATTTAGGAATCTACAGTAGGTACGAAAAATTCGCTTGCTCTCTGTTAGAAAAACATGGTCCACCTCTGAGATAAAGAAAACGTTAGATCATTTACCTGATACTCCGCCACCAAAATAAATCCCGAGGGTAAGTCCCATACCGCCAGCAAAGTTGACGGTGAGGTAACTACTGAGTGTTTGCCTACTTAGGACGTACTGAGCTCCTGAGCCAATGGCAAATACCTGTGGGAAAAGAAAAACGCAAAAAAACGTCCGCGAATATGTCTGATAACTTCCAGAAATTTTTAATAGTTGCTTTCAGAAAACTTATCATATAACTTCTAGAAATCATACAAAGTAACTCCTGAAAAAAAGATACAAAAAATATATTGAAAACATACAGAATAACTATTGGAAAACTAACAAAATAATTGATGAAAACTTTACAACGTACTGTATACAGTGGGGCCTAATTAATCCGGACGATTCTTTTCCAAAGCAAATTGTCCGGATAAATGAAGCCTTCAGATTGCTTTTTTATTACAAGGTTCAATGCAATTTGAAAATTTTGTTCTTTGAAAAATTCGTCCGGAAGTTGAAGCATCCGGATTATAGGTGTCCCGGTTAATAAGGTTTACAGGGTTATTTTCGCGAGTGTTATTTTCACCCCGTATAGACATACAAACCGCTTCGCCTACATTAAATTCGCCAAGTCTCATCAAAATTCTATTCAATTAATTTATCGTTTTGAATTCTTCCAGTTTTGAATTCGTCCTCTTACAATGATAGCAAAAGGCGCAAAAGTCTAACAGGACGAAAATTTCCGTATTGATCAACTTCCGGATGTGAAGTTTATTACGTGTGACGACATCGACATATGCTGTCAATTTATCAGTAGATAAAATCAGGAAAGTATGTCAACAGATAATATTTTCAGGCAGTACATAACATTTTTCAAAGTTTGGTAATCAAATGATAGAAGACAATGACCCCATGGATCTATAGAAATAATTAAAACATTGGTATCGTATCGTTGAAATGGCCCACCAATATTTTGTGCGAAGTTTCGTATCCGAGATAGGATATCACCTTAGTTGGCTGTTTAAGGGATCCATGGATATACTAAGCTCAATACTCACAACAAGCGTAAATGTTGCAAGAAATTCCGAGATCGAATCCCTGATAAGGACATTCCTTATTCTTAATTTCCGGAGATAGGTTACTGCACACATCTTTGTCACCAGTTATCCTCCTCCCAGATATTCAGTTTGATGTTCTTTATAACTTAATAGTCAATTTAAAAGAGTGCAAAGTTTTGTGGGAAAGATATGTAGAAAAGTATCTCTTCTGTAGATTTTATACATTAAATTACGTAAGAGGATCGTTTAACATTTCATAAATATCTGCATGCAGGTATGCTAACTTAAGGCATCACCGTTAGCCAATTTATTTTAACGACTTGCATTCAAAGTTTACGCACCTTTTAGCGATATGTACACACATCATGTGCATTTTATATTACGTCTTAATACTAATATATGATGATTTTGATACTAGGGTGAAGTCTGATGGGTTTGTAATAAGATTACACTTCTGTTTTCGTTTTCTGATAATCGTCCTATTCTGTTTCACTTTGTATATCGCAGGAGTAAATGAAAATAATAATGAATAAATTCTGTTTTATAATTCTTTCTTTTGACAAAGGTGTAAACAGAAAAAAACCATGTATTCCTGTAGTCATGTGTGTCTGTGGGAATAGAAATAGACTGATAGTTAGCTCGGGACTTACGAAATTTTAAACATGTATTCCTGCATGATTGTATTAAAGTCGGCACAGGTTAATATTTCGTTACTGATATAGATATTTGCATACGATATGTGGTCCTTTTCATTAGCAATTTGAAGAACTCATTTATGACGTTTTTACCTATCTTGACATCTAACTGTGAATGAGAAAATAGTTCAAGCAAATTTCTGAAAACTTAGAGTAAAGCCTTTTGTCACAGTTATTTAGTCATTGTCATCCAGTCAAAGTTGCTAATCATTGAAATACTGTCATAGTTGATTGCCAATGACATGCTATCCCAGTAGTTTCATCCATAACATGTTGTAACAGTTGTGGTTTCAATGCCATGCTACGATAACTGGTTGATCAATTACATACCATTATAGTTGTTTCATCCATTACATGTTGCTATAGTTGTGTTTTACAAAGTCTTGTATTTATATGACTAGTGACACGCAAGTTGTTTCACCATTTCACTGTTGATTTATAGATAGCTTACGGACCTTTCTTTTAGAAGAGGAAACTTTTACTTACCACCAGGATAAAGGTGGCAATGAATTCCGACAGAATGTCCCGACAAGTTCCATTCTTCGTCCTAAATAACTTCCTTAAGTATCGGATCATAGTTCTGACAAGTTCATCTAAACTGAACTCGGTCCTTCACTTCTTGTGGATGTCATAAAGAAGAAGAAAAAACAGATGAAAAGTTAAAGGTGATAAACCGAGATCTATCACATACTCCTTATAAGGAATGCAGAGTTGGGATAACGTGGAGCCTGGATTTACTAGAGGCGGGCCCAGGTGCCTAGGAGCAATCAGCATTTTTTGTCGACTAGTAACATCCGCCGTGAGCCCTTTATCTTGATCAAGAGAATGGAGTCATCTGTTTTTAAAAACACTGTTTTCAAAATCAATGTGGAAATAACGGCCCAAAAGTTTTTGTTTGTTTGTTGTTGTTTAACGTCCCAATCAAGAATATTTCACTCATATGGAGACGTCACGGTTTGCCGGTGAAGGGCGACAAATTTTGCCTGTGTTCGGCACTTATGCCCGCAGAGCAGAGAAGGTTCTTTAACGTGCCAACACCTACTGTGACACGGGACCTCGGTTTTTACTGTCTCATCCGAAAGACAGGGACGGCCAACCGCGGAATGGCGCTGGGGGAATCGAACCCCCGACCCTTCGATTCGAAGTCGAACACGCTAACCACTCGGCCACGGAGGCCCCACAGTCCAAAAGTAAGTAAGAAATTGATAACTCAGAATATTAACAAAGGCCTGGATACAGTGAAATATCGATTATCCGGATTCTGTTCCCAATCATATTCCCATGATACATGCGGTGTTAGATTGTACAATGTTCCTGATCATGCAAATTAAAGGTCATGCCAAAAGGAAGGACTACCGATGTGTTTTCGGTATATGATGACACTCATTACACGAGTACGCTATTAGGGCGTAGCCTATAGGCTTCTGGGTTGGACTTAGTTTTCGAGCTACTCGTTTGCTTTCCAAGGTCGGTCTGTCCTCAGTTCTTTGGAAGTCATCTTTGTTTATTGTAAGTGATATGTAAGTGTAATGTGTAGCTCAGGTTCTGATTCTACAGTATAAACGTATAATACTCTATTTACCTGTCTATATACCCACGTTAATAAGCTACAAACACTGCACTCGATGTTTGCATATACAAGTATTGTCGCTCAGCATAACATCTTTTTGAAACATATACAATGTATTTGAAAAGACCATGTACATGTAAATGTATATGGCAATATATCTGCAAACTTGTTTACATATTGAAAACGACAAATAAAAACAGGTTCATATCTAATGCAATATTAATGAACTTTATGAAAACTATAAAGTAAGGATTCTGTTTAAAATAAAAAAAAAACTGGGCGTACTAAATGAGAGAGAGGGGACAAATTAAGAGATAATAAAGAGATTAAAAAAAACTCTACAAGCGAAAAGACATAAATTGATAGAGTGATATATTAATACTAAAAATTGAAAAAAAAAA
>JACSZP010021365.1:370-13045 GCA_016161895.1 Pinna nobilis
TACTATTCACCATACAACATAATATACCGTACATAGCATGCACATGTGCAAAAATATAATGTCGCTAATAACTACATAGCAACCAATTCACCAAAATAAGGTACTGCGAACATTTCTGGATCTACAGTACTTTTCCATGGCAGAAGGGATGGTCTTTTAAGATAGGTTCTGTTTTACTTTTATTCTGAACAATTCTGAATCCAGATAGTATCTATCATAGCTCCACAGTAGGGTGTTCATCTTTGCGTTGGGAGTTCATGGGTTCAAGTTTCAGCATGTACATTTGACTTTTCTTGTCTTTTGGAATGGACTCCATAAACTGAGGTCCCATGTCTCAGTAGGTGTCTGCATGCTAAAGTCAATGGCCCATATTTTGAGAATAACCAAAACTTTATAGCTGTTCACTGGCATTTTTGGATGTGTCCATATAGGATAACAGTTTTTAAATGGAATGTCTAACAACACTATTAACAAATACACAAAATCTTAGCAGTTGTTTATGAAAGGACACTTATTTGGTAGGATTAAAGTGTTCAGAATTTACAATGGTACCTTGACATGTTTTACATTGTCACATGTTGAATATCAGTCCCTATCTCTTGTATGTGGACATTCCCTCGCTGAACTTTGTCTTCAAGGTATTCTATATATATGCTTAAGTTAGTCAGCTGATAAGAAACGGCAGCTGTTGATCTAATTGTTGGTCAGGGTCTGACCAACGTTTTCTTGTTTGTACATTCCGCAAGTGTGTCATGTTTTAGTAAGCCTTACAGAAAGGAGAGAGGTTAGGAACTTGGTACACAAGCGGACATTTTGAAATATCCTTATCTTAGTCTTATTTCAGGTCTTATCTAAAGTAAACTTGAATTGGATAATTGCTAAACTGTGATCACATTCAATTCATGACTATGTTGCATGATTCCTGTTATCAAGTCATTGGCATTTCCGGAGAAATATCCTGTAATGTAATTACCCCTTGGTTCCACATTTAGACAGGTCTATTATATTGACAAGAAGAGTTCATTTTTTTTTATCTCAGGTGTCAATGAATTATAGAGTGAACTAGAACTATGATGCATGCTTCAGTCTATGACAGCCATATTACATACTTCTAATCCGTAGTTTTGCCCAAGGATTTTCTATGTCTTATGCTAATACAGTTGAATCTTTAAAACTAGAACGCCTATCTGTTGTAGTTTTCAATTTCTCAAAGTAAAACCACAGTCTCAAATTTTTTCCTTAATAAATTAATGACAAGTAGACACAATCTCTCAGATGTTAACCTCTTGAAATTTTTTATCCCTCAGATATATCCTGAGCTTAAATTTCTATTAAAATTTGATTTTAATCTTTCAAAATGTAAATTATCAGCAGACTGATACAGGGTGTTTATTTGGTTATCAACACCACAGGTGATGAGAGTAATACTTGCAAATAACTTACGTGTATTTTGCTCTGAAATACTCCCTCTCTCTGTCTCTCTCTCTCTCTCTCTGTCTCTCTCTCTGTCTCTCTCTCTCTCTCTCTCTCTCTATCTCTCTGTCTCTCTCTCAGCGCCCTCAAGCTATCTATATTGTTTTTGCTTCTCTTTACATAATTAATAATTGAGGGTATGCAATAATTTGCCTTTGTTACAATGCATTGTATGTTATTTTTTCGCCATTAAGTTATCATTAGATTAGTCGAAACAATAATCACATGTACCTGTAATCCTGTGCTTAATCTAAATATCTGGAACTTCACAAACTGTAAATTGTCTGAATCCCTGCTCAGTGGATCAAAGAAAAGTTTGATCATGGTTTAGTGCATATTTTTGGGACACTGATTTCAATTTTGATTTTAAAGACATTTCAAAGCTAATGATAAACTCTAATGAGGAAGCCTTTACTGGCTATCATACAGAAGAGTTATTTAATCAGACATCAAATACAGGAGACCAAAAAGGTGCCTTTGTGTAGGGGGGAGGGTTGCTGGTTAGCATGGTTGCATGAAAAATATCACATTTTTGAAAACTCTTAGTTTCTACACTGTCCCGAGCGCTTTGAGTTTTTAAAATTTGACTATATTATTAAGCAGATTTTCCCCCACGTCTCCTTTATTGGATGTACAATATTTGGCCTTTCTGTCTATCCATTGCAAACAAAACATTGTCTTCACTTGTCTTTCTGAAATAACATACTAAGTTTTGATGGTCATTGTAATGACATGATTTCTTTAATGCAAGATTGTCTCATTAGTGAAATTGGCTTTAGATGAGGTTTCATAAAATTCATAGAAAGGTTCTTAGTTTTATCTAAAATCCATGGTTTTATTTTTTGTTTAGTGTGTGCTTGGTATTTTATTTCTATACTTCTCAATTGTAGAATTGGTTGACTGTGACAAGCTAGATGAGGGCTGTAATGGCGGTCTACCCAGCAATGCTTACAAAGAAATCATCAGACTCGGTAAGGCTGTTTTCTGTTGCTTATGACAAAACTTACAACGAAATAGCTAGACATGGTAATACCCTTCACTGTTGCCATGACAAAACTGAAAATGAACTTTAAGAGCTAGTCAAACAAATTTCTGTTGCCAATGACAACTTACAGAAAAACTTGGTAGAAAGGTAAAGATTCTGAAAATAATTGATAGTTTACCTAAATACCATCGGTTGATACCATGTTTTAAAACTAAAGAGTTGGATTGTTTGTCGATTGAGGAAAGAACCTGCGTCCCTTTTCACAAAGAATCTTACGATAAAAATCACTCGTAGTCATAAGTGTATGAAATTTTATTATTGTTTCTTTGACAAATTCGAAATGTAAACAAACCAATATTGCCACAACCTGATATATTTCATTCATGTTCTTTAAATTTCATTGCAATTTTCCAATCTTGCCAGGAATTATACATAATATGATCCATTGAAATATTGCTAACTTACGATTACGAATGATTTTGATCGTAAGATTTTTTGTGAAAAGGGTCCGAGGTTACTAATGTACCTGGGGAGAATCCATCAGGCTTCCACAAGCAAACTAGCAAACTTGTTCACATGATCAACCCAAGTTTCATTGCTCTGCCTAAAGGTGAGAGACTAGATGGTTCAAGCTTGTTTGATGGTTTTGTAACTGTTCAGCTATAGAGACTGCCCAGAATACCTTGTTATTTTTTGCCATACTGGCTGCCTAGGATACAGTCTAACCTGCCTTAGCAACCCAATGAATTAAGGGAAAACCTGTCTTATGTGACCTAAATGTATGGTTCCAATGTTTTTTTCCCATATAAATCACCTGAATTAAGAGACCACCCGTCATATGTGACCCTTTTTGCTCCTTCCCTAGGAGGGTCTCTTAAAAC
Source organism: Pinna nobilis (assembly GCA_016161895.1). Lineage (NCBI taxonomy): Eukaryota > Metazoa > Mollusca > Bivalvia > Pterioida > Pinnidae > Pinna > Pinna nobilis. The sequence continues at coordinate 3,710 of JACSZP010021365.1, forward strand.
AGGTAAGACTGCACTTTGTTACTTTTTGCCACAGAGGCTGCCCAGAATACTTTGTATGTCATAGAGGCATACTGGCTGCCCAGGATACTTTGTTAATTTTTGCCATGGAGGCTTTCCTGCATCCTTTGTTTTTTCTTTATTTTTTTTTTTTTGCCATAGGGGTTGCCCAGGATACCTTGTTATATTTTTCGATAAAGGCTGCCCATGATACTTCATTAATTTTTGCTATGGAGGCTTTTCAGGATGCTTTGTATTTTTTTTTTTTTTTTGCCACAGGGGCTGCACAGGATACTTTGTTATTTTTTGCCATACAGGCTGCCCAGGATACTTTGTTAAATTTGTACAATGTAAATATTTCTGATTTACAGGAGGTCTGGAGACTGAGAGCGAGTACAAGTACAAGGGAGTTGATGAGAAGTGCTTCTTCAACAAATCTGAGGCTGTTGTTAATATAAATAGCTCCGTGTCCATCTCCAGCAATGAGACTGGTAAGGTGTCTTATACAAAAGCAAAGTTAGACACATTATAGAGTCTTACTAATAGTCAAGTTAACACAGGGAAAGTGTCTTAATAAACATCAAAGTTAGACACATTAATGTGTCCTACTCATAATAAAGTTAAGAAATGTAAATAGCTTTGTGTCCATCTCCAGCGATGAGACAGCTAAGGTGTCTTAATCAACAGCAAAGCTAGTCACATTCCAGTTCCTCATTATATGAAATCAATTGATTATAAAGGGTACATAACTCTCACATGATTTTTTTTTACTACAGAGACAGGTACAGTAAATCCTGCTTTAACGACCACCTGTATTTAAAGACCGTCTGGTCACAAAGATTGTTTTTGCTGTCCCAAAATAGTTTTTTTGCTGCACTAAAAACAATGTTGTTGTCTGGTTTCTGGTGTGCACTTGACACGGGAAATAATTCAGGGTCACCAATTTATGTTTCACTATATTTGTTCTAAACTGATCATAATCCATGCTCCCTGCTGGTTTCATGTATATTATAAAATATCAAGTTGATGATAAAAACCTGATTCATAAGACAATCTTGTTCTTGTAAACAACATCATTTTGAAAATCTTTAACATTTAAATTTTTTATTCTTTCCCTCTCAGAGATGGCAGCCTGGTTAGCAGCTAATGGACCAATATCCATCGGTATAAACGCATTTGCCATGCAGGTATGTTTTTTGTACAAACATTAACAAGTATTTTATGTAATACTTTGAAAAACAAATTATCACTACTTTGTAAAGGCACCATAGAATCTAGCCTGTGTCAAAGAATAACAACATTTGCTAGCCTCACCATTGGTTGTAAATATTAGTCTGTCTGCTGTTGTAGTATTTATTTGTGCTCTGATTGTTTCAGATACATAATTTAATATAAGAGCTCTAGAGCACAGTGTAAAATAAATGCACATTTTCCTTTAAATAAACTGGGGCTGCCGTGGCTCTATGGCTAGCATGTTTGCCTTCTGATTGTGAGGTCTTGGGTTCGAATCCATGCTTGGCTGAAGTTAGCTTTCCCTCTCCTTTAGATTCCTGTGTAACAAACACCATCTTGGTTGCACGTTAAACATAAGGAGCCACTCCGGGCTACCCGTGTAGTCCTGGCATGTGGCAAGGGCTTTGAGTAGTCACGCCGCACATTAAATCACGTCACCTTGACCTTGTCCTTTATATGATCAGTAAAAACCAAGGACCTATGTCAGTAGATGACATAGCAGAGAACCCTCAATGCTCAATGGCCAACAGTGCCGAGCGTATGCCAAATTTGTCGCACTTCATTGGCATTGGTGACATCTCCATGTAAGTGAGAGATTCTTGGATGGGATGTTAAACAACAATACAGCAAACCATTCAACTTTGAATAAATCCTATGTTGACAGAAAGTTATGATATTTTTGTTGTAGTTTTACATGGGAGGCATATCCCATCCATGGAAGATCTTCTGTAATCCTAAGAGCCTGGATCATGGTGTGTTGATTGTTGGATATGGAACACGTAAGTACTGGACAAGTTATCCTGTGTTTGGAGTCATGGGGAGAAATGGAAGGACAGAGGGACCTGTCTCAAGAGACCACATATGGAAAAAAAAATGATGAATAGACCTTAAGATAAAACCTGTATTAATGGAACTTTCAGAAAACTTGTCAAACGGACCTCAAGAAAGAATCTGTTTTGAGATCTAGATCTGTAATGAAAAAAAAGTGTTCAGTAGACTGTAAGTTAAGATAAAATCTGTATTGATCTGTATTGATATATTGTTAAAAAAATGCTATTTATTAAAAAGGACAATTGTTGTTTCAATTAACAGAAAATTCTGAGCCGTATTGGATTGTCAAGAACAGCTGGGGCCCAGACTGGGGAGAGAAGGTAAGAAGGGGCATTATTGTGAAAGTAGAAAAGAATGGCTGCTAATCTGAAACTTTTGTGACTTATTTCGGTTATTTTTGATGTTCTACAACAAGACTACATTGGGGCCACTGACGCTCAGTGGTTAGAATGTTTGCGCCTTCTGATCATGAGGTCATGAGTTCGAATTCGTGCAGTACTGTGGTTGGCTGTCCCTCTCTTTCAGATGAGACAGTAAAAACCATTGTGCTGTGTCACAATAGGTATTGGCACATTAAAAGAACCCTCCCTGTTCAATGGTCATAAGTGCCGAGCACAAGCAAGATTTGTCACCCTTCACCTGCACACACTAATGTCTCTGTATAAGCAAAAGATTCTTTTGTGGGACATTAAAGTACAATACAACCAACCAGGCTACTCTGATATGTACTATCAATGCTTAACTACCTCTCATATTCTCAGTAGTATGTATCTGTTTTTAGAACAATCCACTTATTGTTAAATATGTGAAAATGAAACTAGTGCTGTGACTTTTCTGCATGGTGATATCTGCTGTAAATCCACAAATTCCTGCAAAACTTTATATTGAGGACTCAGTGGTCTTAGAGATATCCGCGAGAGAATATTTTCATGACTTTGTGGGCCAAGGTAACAACCTGATGCTGGTTTGTGTATGTGTATCCTAGTGTAGAATACTTAACGATTTCTTCATTTTCATGAGTAAGTACCCTCAGGTGATAACACAAAATTTTAAAAATCTCGTAAATATATCTTGATTTACACTTACAGTATTACATGTATATTGTTTATTCATTTAAAGATTGATATGTATAGACTAATAAATATATGACTATACAGTAGAGTTGACATTTTGCTTGGATGTTACAGGGCTATTACCTGGTGTATAGAGGGGATGGTGTATGTGGACTCAACACCATGTGTACCTCGGCAGTGGTCAACTAATTCCACAAGGAAGATGACCATCAGTCTATGTGGTAAGAAAGAAGATGACCAAAAAGTGGAATATTTAACAAGAAGAATGAAGATGTGGAACATTTAAGAGCAAGAATGTTTAAATAATCTCTGAAAATTTATTCAGTAAAAAAAAAGGAACAAATTGTTGACTTGTACATATTATTATAACTACTGGCTGTGAACATCGGGGGGAAATAAATTAAATATTTTGAAAACTTTTGTTTTGTCGGTCATTTTACATTATCAGTTACAATCTTTTTGTTTATTACTAATTGTACGTAACTAAAATTTCTGACCAACTTATTGGTTTCTTTTCTTCAAAAACTGAGGTTGATATTAAAAAAAAATATCTTGAATTGATTTAAAAGAAATGCATGTCGGCTTAGTAAAGTTTTGTTACCAACCCTCCCCGGCAACTTACTCGTTAGGAATTCCACAAAAATAAAAACAAAAGGAGTTTGTTTAATAAAAGCATCATTTTTTTAACTTTTACAACTTTACGTAAATGTACATAATTTGATTAGAATTAGCATTTTTGTGAAATTGATAGATCTTGTTTTTAATACCCGTACTTGTAGAAAGTCGTATGTAACAAAGTTTTTCTACAAACTGTCAAAATAAAAAATTGGGCCTCAATTTATTTAAGGGGAATAACTGCAACATTTTTTTTCTTATTGGTAAATTTTTTTTTTCTTTTCTTTCATGTTGGCATAGGTACTATTTTGATGTTTTATAATAGAATGATGGCAATAGATGTGATAAATGCTAACAATTTGAATCTCAATCTGATGATTTTGATGAGCATAATGATAGTAAGACATTAGCAGTAAACATTGAATTTATGAATAACTTGAGACTCACTTAATATGTACTCAGAATTTGTATAGATGTGTTTAACGTTAGCCTCTAAGAACTACTTTTTTCACTTTGATATTTCATAATGTTTATTTAAGTTGTGAACTAGATCAAAAAGGGGTGTATTTGAAATGCTTAACAGAATTGTACTTATTCCTTTTGATGTACATTTAATTTACAAGTAAAGTATGATTTATAAAGTAATTTTTCATCAATTCTGACTAGATTTGATCAACACTGTCTATCCATGTTGATGCGTTAAAATTTACAGTTACCAAATTTTTCTAAAAATTACAGAGGAATGGCTTAAAGTTTTTAATTTTATTTTTTGTTTCATATTGATTATATTTGATTGTATTGTGATGTTCTGTAAATATTGGTGTTATTTTGTGTGTGCTGTTGACCAGGCAGATATTAAAATTAAGTTTGTGATATTAGTATACTAGTACCATGTCCTCCGTAACATTAACATAATTTTATTTTACGGTTTTGTGTTTTGCACGCAAAAATCGAAACTCTTTGTTCTATGTAGTATCTACTACATGACCAAAATTGTATGGAAATCGGAATTGTGAAAAGTGCCTTTATTTTTCTTCAAAAACCAAGGGGACACAACTTGTGTTTGAAAATTGAAGAGGTCTGTATTACATTTACTTCTTTCAGTGTCCATATTATATATAACCTGTCTATAAATGTATTAGAAGAATTTATAATTGATTTATTCAGTGCTTTTCAAAATAAGTTTTTGCCATTTTTCAATACTCTATTATTAACAGGAATTTTTTCTTATTTTATGTATCAATCTTGCGGCCATATTTGACGATATTAATCTTTTATATAACAGAGATTTTTGGAATGATTCGTATCATAGGAACTTTGCATATATCTCTTATTCTCAGATAGACTTTTCATCCCTGAGACCTATACTTCCTATAGAGCAAGCTTTTTTTTCCAGTAGACTTTGCATTTTGGGGTTATCTCTGCCATGCTAAACTTCCTGAAGTTGTCTCCTTTACATGTAAACTTATGTTTAAATAGCACTTTAAACAAATGTACCAGTAACTGTGTAATACATTTGGTTGTCCTGTATCTTTTATGCACTCCTGATGAGCATGTGTGTGTGTTATTATCTGATTGCCAAGTTTTTTGTACATACAATCAATGAAGATTTTATTATGGCAGGTATTAAGAAGTGTTTTTCATTGGCGTAAAGAGTATACTAACCAGTACTCTGTGGTATGGGGGTGATCTGGGATAGTAAACATTAGTGTCAGGATTACACCATCTGCTGGATCGAGGGTAGCAGTAGTATATGTCCCCACATACTGGTTTTGATATAAACCTAAGATTCCTGAATTCTAAAGATAATTTTTTTTTCAAAAATGATTATTTATATCATGACCATTTGAACAGGAGTTAAATCATTCAGAATTTTAATATGTGTATCAGGTCTTTAGATCATATTTTCTAAAATGTTTAATTCTGCTCTTGCTGTTCAGCAATCACCGTGAAGACACTGGAGTGGTCCATGTGTTGCTCACCCAACGACATGTTAATTATATTGATAATTGATGTATACTACAGGCTTTTCACTTAATACTCATTTACCAAGATGTTTGGTCATTAAATTTTACTGAAGAAACATTCCATTAAATTTCACTTTGAAACGAATGCAAATTGCAAGTCGTAAGAAAAAATAATGATGAATTATTGAGAAAGTACTGAAACCTTAAACTGGTTGACACTGGTTTTAAAGTAAAAGTTATACCTACCAACTTTAGAGACTCAGGTACTGGGTCTTGATGTAGGAAAATTTTAAATATAGTATGTTTACTATTACACCAAAACTTGATTAAAAATAAGCTGGTTTCTCAGGTATACATTGTTACTTTGGCTTCATTCTGTTGTAATTTGTTAAACCTTAGAAAGTTGTCTCTTTATACAAAAATTTATTAAATTTACAGGATATTGCATCAACTTTGTAGTTCTTGGTATTTGTAAATAATAAAGTATATCTTCTTTGTCAAGCTCTGTTGTTTGATTTTTCTGTGTGAACTATTTACTTGCAGAAGACCAGTGGTCTCTCCCCAGGTACATTTGTAACCAGCTCTCTCCTCCACCGATAAAACTGGCCACCACCATATGACTAAGATTGTGAAGTGTGACATAAAGCAAAATACAAATAAACAAACAAAAATCTGTGTGAACTGAACTGTAACAGATTTGTTTAACCTGTATTTAATACAACTTCAAGATTTTACTGTTAAGTACAACCTCAGGACCTTTCCTATGCATTGAAGGATGTCAAAACTAGATAAAAGATATGATATTCTTAGCTTGAAAATGGAATAGAATTGGTGTAGGAAAACACCTAAATATGTATCTCAGAATGTACACGACAGCTTTATTTGTCCCCTACTGACTTATAGTTACTCTCTATGAAATTAGAGCATACTTTCATAAACTATTGCCCATAACCTGAGCCTTGGGTTACTTTGTCTCAAGATCAAAGATAAAGGTCATTCTAAATTTATGATATGAAAATCTTTCTTTGCCCACCAGGATCCAGTATCATGAATCAAATGAAAGTAAACCCAGGACCAAAATGCCCTCAAACCTCGGGCCAAGGTCAAACTTCAAGGTAATTGTGAAACTTTGACTCAAAAGCTTATTTTGTTTGTATCTTCTTCCATTATTGACCAGTATACTTCACAAAACCGTTACCTAGGACCCTGAGGTGTGCACTAACCTTGACAAAAGGTGAAAAGTCAAGAAAATTCTTGATTTGCGACTTAAAATGTTACCGAGCTTATTTGTCCTTCAAGAACTGAATTTGTTGTTGTTGTTTAACGTCCCACTCAAGAATATTTCACTCGTATGGAGACATCACCATGTGCTGGTGAAGGGAGACAAATTTGTCTTTGCTTGGCACTGCTGGCCATAGCACAGGGAGGGTTCTTTGACGTGCCAACACCTACTGTGACACAGGACTGCAGTTTTTAGTCTCATCCAAAAGATGGGGACGGCCAACCGCAGCATGGCGCTGCACAGACTCCAACCTCGGACTCTTCAGTTGGAATAGCAAGGGTTCTTTTACATACATCTCTCCCTCTCTCTCAAGTACCTTATCACCAAGCAATACAAGTCTGCTACTGCATAGCATCTATGTATTAAATCTACTAAACATAGGTATAAGCAAAACATACTGCACAAATTTGTTGGCTTTAACCTAATATTTTATTTCAACATGATTTCAGTTATATTGATGGCAGCCAACTGAAGCAGGCAAAAGAAATTTTGTCCTATGATAAGGTCTTTATCCTATGCAGCAAGGGATCTAAATGTGCCAGGACAATCCTTGAAACTGGACCTCAGGTTTTACTGTCTCATGCTTAGATCCACAATTCCTAGTAAAGAGGTCAACACTCTACAATGGAGCTATGACAAACTCTCAATACACTTGACCTCGATCAGTTACTGAGAACAATGGTGTGTCTCTGTATTCAACTTCTGACGTTGAAGTCGTGGGTTTGAATCAATTGTAGACTTGGCTGCGTTCTGTCCTTTGCATGAGACAGTTAAATGTCAAGGTCCTCGGTCACAGTAGGCGTAGGCACGTTAAAGAACTTACTGCTCAATGGCCACAGTGCCAGCCTCCATATCAGTGAAAGATTCTAGAGTGCGAATCTAGAGAAACCAACAATTAAAAACAATGGTGAACAATCACTTCTTTTTGTAAATAAAAATGCCAACACTCAGATAGGCCCAAGAGAACATTTATTAATCCTGGTGTTACGTTGTGACGTAGTTGAAGTATGCTTTACTATAACAATTTCCAATGATCATTACTACTACAGTGATACAAGAACCATTATTTACATGATCAGCGCTTTTCCTCCATGCAAAATTACAAAAGAACCCCAAAATTTGTCAATGTTACATCTCTAGACTAGATAAAAAGCTTTAAATGATCTCAGATGAAAATATCTACATATACAAAAAGATGAAGTTGTGATAAAGCAATGAGAAATATAATGATATGAAATCATACGAAACCCATGTTAAATGACATTCTGTAGTTCACAGAGACACATAATAGTTATTTATTTTACGCTACAACAAAGACTTCACTTTTTATTTCTACACACAGAATTGGTTTATCTTCCTCATTTTAATGTCAGAGTTATTTCCCTTACTTAACGTTAGTAGCATATTATGTTATGTTGATGCTGCCTTATGATGGATGCTACTGTTTCTGTTGATAGCCCTGGTACCACTGTTGGTATTGCTGGTTGTACTGCTGCTGGTTATACTGGGGCCAATATCCCTGTCCCCAGTTCTGATTCTGTCCCCCCTGAGCATAATTCCACTGCTGCAAAAGGAAAGAATATCACTCAAATAAGATGTCATGAACATGTGTATTTGATATGCGCATTAAAAAAAATTGTCGATGTTTTTATTACCATCACACTGGCCAAAAAGACTTGTTTGCCTGGTATAGAGGGATCCTAGTTAAAACTTAAGCCAGGTGTTCTTTACTAAAAATGCGACATTTATTGTGTTTTTATATTACTGTGAGAAGTGTACAGCAGTTATCATTATGGGAGACATTTGTTCTATTGCAAGTTACCTATACAGAAGGTAAGAAATTAATAAGTAACTTACTCTGGATAAGCTCAAAACATATAGCGATGAATAATGCTTGCAAGAGCCATAATGGACAATATCTAATCTATGGCTGATAACAATATACAAATCTGGCTTATATCTGTTGAGTCATTGTAATATGAAACGAAGTTTACTTAATAAGCTGTAACGAAATCCTCAAATCAATTTGATAAAAGTTGTGAATTTTTCATATGTATATTCAAACTGAGACTTGTAGTGTTATATTTCAAAGCCCTTTCTTTTCCGAAAATGTTATAACCCAAGTTAAAGCTAAGTCAGGCTTTCTACTCTACCATGACAAAAAAGTAGGAAAAAAGTAGGAGTAAACTGTTCAAAATAGTAGGAAAAAATAGGAAAAAGTAGGAATTTGAAGCAAAAAAGTAGGAGGTTTACCAGATTGAGGTGATCATTTTAGTGTTACTCATGAATGCAAATTATGTCACTGACTATCCACCTTGACAATACTGAAGACTGGCAG
>JACSZP010021366.1:0-24462 GCA_016161895.1 Pinna nobilis
TTAGAAAAAATATCAAAACTGTTCCATTTACGGTGCAGATCTAGACCGGTTGAACCAACAAAAAGGAATATAACCCAGGAAAGACCTAGAAAATTATTGGGTTATTATGGCTGTTGACCTGGCTCATGTGATGACCCTTTACTACTGAAGCTATAAGTAAACACCACTATCTTCATCTACATGCACGGATCCAGGATTTTTTTCCGGGAGAGGGGGGGGGGGGGGGGGGNNTTAAAATGAGAATCTGCACATAATTGACCAATATTGGTATATACTTTGCAAATTCCAGGGGTGGGGGGTCTGGACCCCCTGGCCCCCCTCTAGATCCGCGCATGGTCTACATCTACTATCAACAACTATCTCCTTTGAAAATGTACTTGAGTATGCAATTAGAACCATGAATGAATAATTAGACTTTTATGCAGCTGACATACCTGGGGTTTATCTGATGCTGGGGAGCATTCTGTAACTTCCTGTATTATAGATATATTATTCTCCGCAATTTCCCCTGTATCCTCAGATATGATGTCATCACTGATCGGGTCGTTGTCAGACGAGCGATCGCCGGTCTCATCCACGGCACTGAGAAGTTCTGAAAATGCAGCCTCCATATCAAGCGTAGACAATAACTTCTCCTTGTCTATATTTGGAACAGATGATGATCGCTTTTTACCCTCTAACCACTGTTTGTGAGTATTATCTTCTTTATCATTGCTTATTGTCTTGCCAATATTAGCAGCTACCACACTGTGGCTTCTGCCACTAGGAGTCGCCACTGAATTGCTGTAAGTTTTGTTATTTTGGTGAAATAAATCTCCCGTTGATTTGGATGATAAAAGCGGATGAGATTTTGGCAGTGAGGGGGAGAAGTTAGAGTTATGTGATGATTTGGAGGACGATGAGTGATTGTAAATATCAGACTTAGAGGGTCGTCTTTGCTCACCAGGGACTGACGGAGGCTTCCTGTCTAACACAGAAACATCTGAACTATTTGCACTTAGTTGTTGACCATCAACTTTTGCAGTACTCACTGATTCACTGGATGAGAATTTCTTATCCAAAATATTTTTCTCGGATGATGGAATCACTAAATCCTTGTAACTTTTGCCACTTGAATGTTCACTATTGCTTTTCCAACTGGATTCGTTTTCGGATTTACACACATAATTCCCAGAGGATGTATATTTATTGTTCCGAAGACTGTCTTTTGATTTGCCGTCCTGCAGACTGATACTGCGACCTATTTTTGGCTGATCGCCACTTTCCCTGACAATCTCTCCATTTTGTTTAGTAGAGTTATTAGGGGTGGCAAAACTCTGGCTACGAATTATAGCACGTCCATTGACGAGTCCGGAATCTCTGCCACTTTCTCTTTCTGAAAATAGAAAAAATATAGATACATTGTACAAAAATGTTCAAGGTCATAGCCGAAGTTGAATAGTTGGTTTGGTCAGATAAAGGAGCTTATTTTCTTCTGGTATATCCTGTACATACACCTCATCTTGTTAAGGGTAAGATTGATAAGCTGATAGGGTCAAGGTCAACATGTAATTTTTGTGTTGAGGGTCAAGGACAACTATAATTTTTATGAGGTCAAGGTTGAAACATTTGATTTATTGTATCTTGTATGGCCAGTCAAAGAACTGAGAGATAAATATATAGATACAGACAGACAGGGAACCAGTTACAGTAAAACTATTATAGTGATCACCTGTATATAGTGACCACCTGTATATAAAGACCACCTGGTATTAAAGACTTTGCTTTCCCCAGTAGTACCATTTGTGTACAAATCAACCTCCTTAAAAAAGACAGACAGACAGACAGACGGACAGATGGACAGACAGACAGACAGACAGACAGATGGACAGACAGACAGACAGACAGACAGACAGAGAGACAGAGGGACAGATGGACAGACAAACAGACAGATGGACAGACAGACAAACAGAGCTAGGTGGAAAATACACAGTTTGGAAATATTATGATGTCAATCATGCCCTAGTCAGAACATTCAGGTTGCTGTGTAGTTATACATATATTCATCTCAATAACATTTATGATTAAGATATGCTGGGAAAATATGCTATAAGCTATGTGTCATCAGAAATTAACGAAAAGTAAGTCCTCGATTATTTATGATGAAACCAGATGCCCGGTTATGACCTGATCACGAAGGCTTATATTGTTGCAACTCTGACATCCATTTTAGCATGAAAAGTGAGTAATATCTAAAAATTTAAAGGATTATGTTTCATGACCTCCCAGTATAAGAAAATTATATTTCAAATTCTATAATTTCATTAGGTATATAAAGCTTATTCCATGTTGTGTTGTGAAAGTTTGATTATTACGCCACTTAAAAAATTGTTAACACACATATCACTTTTTCTTTAGCTGCACTGATAATTCATAATACATATAATGAATTCTGCTGGGCAAAAATTATAAACAAAAAAGATATACAACAATGTAATTAGAGTGAAAACCACCTATATTGAACACTGATTTATTGAAATTGTGCTTTATTTGGAATGATTTCATTCCCCTGTCTTAACCCTTTCAACCCCAAGTATCAGAATGGTATGCTCTTTTCTATTGTCTGGACCAGTCTATTTCGGTCTGTGGTGTTGAAAGGGTTAATTACTTTACCACAATTCAAACAAGTTTTGTTTTTTGTTTTGTTTTGTTTTTTTAAAAAACTCTATTTATTTAAAAGAAAAATTAATTCCCGGACAATTCCAATTTATCTAGTATCAACTATTTACTGTACATATAGGTACAGCTTAAACACCCATTCCCTCCCCCTTAAAATAAAAACAAACAGAAAAAACAAAGAAAACTAAAATGATAAAAATACAATGTAACATGCATTATGACATCACACTGTCTAATTTTGCACAAGACCATGCAGCCCTTGCAAGGAGGAAGATAAAATACTGGTATGCTAAATCCATCAAAGGCATAATATCTATGGTTTACTTATGTATCCATCGGCTGGGACTGAACTTGTGACCTTTCAACTGTCAAACTTACACATCTCAACTGACAAGCTTGCACACTACTGTAAATCAAGAAATTTTTTGTGGAACTTTATTTTGGCAAATCAGTAGCCATTCAATTATTCACGACACTAAATTTTCACTTGTTTGCTTGTTAAGAATTCTAGGTTTATGTTGTATTGTGCATTTCATTTAAGGTTTGTATTTTAAGTGAGACTTTTATTTTGGCGAGTAAGTGCCGGATTTACAGTACTATAGAATCACTACTGGTTCTGAGGGTGCATTGTCTTGTGATATGAAGCTAAATTCAATAAAATAAAAATTCAACATGGAGACTTGCCAACCTTGAAAAATTTCCCCCATATTATGGGGCAGGTTTTTTTATTTCATGGGAGAGACTATAATTTTACCAAGTCATTGTTGTTGCTGTTGTTGTATTGTTGTTTAACATCCCACTCAAGAATCTGGAATCACCATGTGGTTGGTGAAGGGTGAAAAATTTTGTCATGCTCACCATTTAAAGCCGTAAAGGAAGGAGGGTTCTTTAACCTGCCAACGCCTACTGTGATACAGGACCTCGGTTTCTTTTTGTTTTTGTTTTTTAATAAGAATCAACAGGAAAATTAAAGGTTTCTGAGGAGGAGATATATTTTTTTTCTTCCGAAATTATCAAAATTTTTTCACAAAAATAGAGTCTCCCTGTTTGAGTGGTAGACTTAGCAAGTATAAATAGGAGCACCTATAGGCATGCAGTCCTTAGTAGTCTATGATGGCAACTGAGATCATTTTGCTTCATTCAACATCAAGTTTCCTTGTGATGATTTAGCTATCCATAAGTTAATTATCTTGGCCAACAGGTTAACGTTCAGCAGTCTGTGCTTGGCTTTCTGTGAACCAGATAGTACCCTGAGTCATATCGTGACTATATTTAAAGAAGACCGACATTCTTCACAAAACATATCAACCTAATCATCCTTTAAATGCTGTAATTTTTGAAAATAAATTTTCCTTTTTAGTAATTTATGCAAAATAAAGTGCATTTTGATATTGTAATCAGACTGGATTTTTGTGTAGTTACGATTTAAGAGCAATTTTATTACAACAGGTTTTTGAGAAAAAGGTCTCATTGCACACTTCATTACCAGTACAGTTCATCTTCGATATGAATCTAAAGAGCTTATGTGACCCTGATTCACTAGCACTGGTTTGGATCACCTGTCACAGACTGCTATGAACGCAAATGTGCTTCTGTGCCAATCTTTAAAATAAACAGAACCCGTATCAGACGAAAACAAATAATATAAAAAGCTTGATATATAAAAAAAATGAACTAAATACATGTATACAAACAAGTTTTCTTGTGTGAAACGATGCTGCTCATGTCTGCATGCTACAAAGTCAATCATATCAGTCAAGGTTCAATTTTCTAATAAGTATGTCAAACTTCAACGTCAAGGTCAGGTGGTTAAAAATATTGGTAACAAAAGAAAGATGTTGTTGTAGTAGTTATATTATTGTTTAACTTCCCAATCAAGAATATTTCACTCGTATGGAGATGTCACCATATGACAGTGAAGGCCGACAAATTTTGCCTATACTCGACACTTGAGGCAGCACAGCAGGGAGGGTTCTCTAACATGCCAACATCTACTGTGACACGGGACCTCTGTTTTTACTGTCTAATCCAAAAGACAGGGATGGCCAACTGCAGTGTGGTACTGCCCAGGTTCAAATCCAGGACTCTTCGATTCGAAGTCAAACACCCTAACCACTTGGCCACGGTGGCCCCGAAAGATTTTGTCATAAGAAACACCTGTACACATGTGATATGTGAAAGCCTTATCAAGTACCAGTCAAGAGGTATGGTCAAGCTAGGACCAAAAGCTATAAGCACATCCCCCATCCCCCAACCTCCCCCCAAATCCCTGCATTCTTTTGTGACACATCCGCACCTTATGTTCTAAGCTTTAAACATGCACCAATGCTATACTCCTGTGTATAACATACCTGATTGATACACTTACATATACACAGGTACAATCAAAGTACTGTACACAGATATAGTATGTACAATACATGCTGATTTCTCTGACATAGCGGTACTCCATATCCCAAATTAATGCATCACATATACCCAAGTGTACACATCCTTGCAGTATACCCCAACACTGTTACACTTGTGCACCTCTTTACACTGACACACTTACACACTCACATACATTGGTAGGTACAGACACGCATGTGCAGGTACATGTAAGTATGCATGTATACTACATATCAAACATTACAGTAACCTTAGCATCATAGATCACAGATTTCAAAGAAGACACTGGATGACATCTGAATTCTGTAAAACGTAAACAGTAAGTTCACAAGTCAGTGTAACGCAAGTACACATGTGTAGGTAGGTAAACATGTATATCACATGTAAAACATTACAGTAACCTTAGCATAAAACATAACCTGAATTTCAAAGAATGACACTGGATGACACCTGAATTCTGTAAAACGTAAACAAATTCAGTGTAACTCCAATGATTATCAGCAGGCCTAATGTTACCTTTACTGAGATTGCAGAGGAAATAAAAGGAAAATTTACCTCGACATCTCTTGAAATAGTACATTGGTTCCATCGTTTTCATCCTTGGTAGATTTTATTCACATACATGTAGACTCTAGACAAACTATAGCCCATTACTGGTAACAAGACTGATGTCTCTACGTTTTAAACAGCCACACGACACTTGAGTCGTTTGTTTTTTATTTTGCCACATCCAACGTTTCCTTATGTAGAATCAATTAATCACACATTGGTCAATACCACACTCTATGTGATGCCTTGAAAATCCACAGGTAAATTATTGACAAACGAGAAAAAAAGATCAGGTAATCGGGTAACATCACAGAGCCTGCACTTCCTTCAACTCAGCATTTTTTGTGTAATTATTGTACGTTTTCCAATCATGTTATTTCTATATAATGTAAGAAGTATTGAATTTTATTTATCGCAGACTAAAATGGGTTTGATTTTGGCATTTTATTGCGGTAATAAAATTTTCAGAGTATCTCGTTAATTTCCGTCCAAATTAAGCGACAATGGTGAAAAGACATTTCATAGATGCGTAAATGAAAATAAATGTGCATCATTGCTTGGCTAAGTCCATTGGTATATCATTTGTCATCCTATAAAACTCTGAGAACATGTTAAACTGAGTTACACCGAATCAAAAAGGTATTCTGTGTTACTGTCATAAATGTTAAAAAATACATTCCATTTTTGTCCGATTTTTCACAGATGCACAGAGCACAAACAACCAGCATGTGGCAAAGATTTATCATTGTTTGATGAAAAATCTTCTAAAAAATCTGACATTTATATTCGCAGGTACATCGCTCGCGATTTTAAAATGCTATGAAGTAGGTGTACAAATGAATTTAAAACCCTGTTGCACCTTCACTACATGTAAACATGACAGTTGTGATAAAAGTGTAAATAAATACAATTTTGTGGCAAACAGTGGCACCTAATGACCTAAAAGTTAAAATTCTCCCTTTTTTGTGGATAAAAATGTCAACGAATGGTGCACAAGATATAATGAGCATTTCTTTTTTTGGACCACTTTGGAGTGACAAATCTATTTTTAATTTAAGACTATTAATTATTGTACAAGTTACATGTAGTTCATTTTAGACTTGAGCTTTCAAGGTTGAATATCAATAAGTTGTGCTTTAGGTCTACATTCAAAATTTCTGATGAAGGTTTGGGCTAATTTGATTTCATTTCTTTCATGAACCGTATTAAAGAATTTCTTTCATATCTGAAGAAATAGAACAAAATAAAGAATGGTAGAATGAAAGGCAGAGATCGAGGGGAAGGTACAAATAGATTTTAAAATTATAGACACCAAAAGATATAGTAATAAAACAAAAAAAGTTATTGTCATAAGTAAATACAAGTATATAATATATACATGTATTTGTATATATATGCACACATACAGTAACTGTGCAATATGCAATTTTTATGAGAAATTGGTCTATCCTGACACAGATTGGACAAGACAGGCTGTGCACTATATGTGTCTATATATATTCTGTGTATCTATATTTAAACCTTAAAATTTCCATCACATTCACTAGTAATCATCCATGACATCATAAATTCCCGAAAATTGATTAATTCCAAAATTCCAACATTTGACTATGGTTAATATAGATCCAGATCACACATAACATCCAGATGACTATAACACTTATGGAGGTATAACGCTCGCACACACAGAAGTAAAGCACACATGAAGAACAGACACACTACTTCCTATCTAACTGATCCCTGCATGTCCTGTGGGATTAGGGACCCCTGGCCTACACTAACAACCCAACACCCACTGACAACACCTGCTTAGATAATCTGGCTCTAACTAAAGGCCACAATTACAGGACAAAGTTGACTTATCTACAAGCTTTAATTCCCTTTTGTTTGAAAATGTATTATGTTGTCATTCAAAGTTGTTTTCTTTAAAATATTTTGTTAAAAAGGCAAAAACTCGAGATGCTATAAATAGCTGTATTGTTAAGGAACAAAGCATGATGTGAAGGGAAAAGTGACAGGTCATTTAATAAGACAATGGCACTAAGCTTTAAAGGTTTTTATTACAGCGTAAAGTCTACATGGTATACATGTATCTTATGTAACCCAATGTAAAGCTCAAATTAACATTAAAATTGTACAGTCATAAATCAGTGTTCAAATGATCTTCAAATATTTATAGAAAATGTGCCAACGTGTCGTTAATGTATGAAAACTTAGGCAATCAGTCTTCATGGAGAGTTTACAAAAAAGAATTAATTTCAAATAAAGTTAAATGAATGACTTTCATAAATTTATAAAACATTTCTTCATTCCTGTCATGAAATATAAACAGGCTACCTTAATAAAAAAAATCTAAAAATAATTTTTAACCAATGTGATAAAACTTAAACAAAGAGCCTAAATTAATGAGTTCTAAAAATACAAATATATTTTATTTCATGTCATAAAACCTAAATAGATACAGTAAATATAAAATAGAAATAGCATTGTCTGTTAGAAATAAATGGTGACCCAGCGTACAGTCAGTGAACATGTCCCCTGTATACAGCTACATATACACATGTAAATGTAGTAAAAAAAAGATCAAGGGGCTTCTGTGGCCAAGTGGTTAGCGTGTTCGACTTGAATCGAAGGGTAAAGGGTTCGAATCCCGCAGCGCCACTCTGCGGTTGGCCGTCCCTGTCTTTCGGATGAGACAGTAAAAACCGAGGTCCTGTGTCAGAGTAGGTGTTGGCACGTTAAAGAACCCTCCCTGCTCTTCAGCCAGCAGTGCTGAGCATAGGCAAATTTGTCGCCCTTCACCAGCACTCAGTGATGTCTCCAAATGAGTGAAATAATCTTGAGTAGGATGTTAAATAACAATACAACAACACAAAAATCATAGAGTTAAAATACCATTATTTTGAAAATATTGGTAGAAAATAGAAATTCTGTGGACATGTATACCTCCATAGTGTATATAATTATCCATCAGAATACTCAAGCTGTACCTCCAAAACTGTTGGAGGAGATCATGATAGCCAGAAAACAGTGTATCTATATATGGGCAGGAGCAGAATCATCAACCTTTTAAAAGTTTCCCTTGAGAGATTTTTCAGTTTCATAGAAGAGACAAATTTTATGGAACATTTTAGGTTTTCATGGAGAAGATATGCATTTTTGTGGAGAAATTATTTAATTTTACATAGAAAATAAAGAGACCATGTATTTCTGGGAGAGATTTGAAAATATGCAGATAGATGGATTAAACTGACGGCCAGGAGTAGACTTTTTTCACAGGGGCAGGACTACAGCTAGTCCTTCACATTTTAACCAGCATAATATATCAGATGTGAGAAGAACAAGACTCAAACTTGTCTGGAAAAGGCAAGAGATTTCACAACTAAATTATGTCAAACTCCAGTGACTTCACAACTAAAATACGTCACACTCCAGTGACTTTACAACGGTGGCCCCAGAACTACAATCACAGACTATTATAAAAACCTATATTAGGGGATTACAGACCTGTACAAGCCACCACAAGTCCAAGACGGATCAAGGTGAAATTGCACTTACATGTAAGTAAATTCTCATGGTCACGATAATAGTGCTATTAAAACCAACTTTTTGCACCCGGTCAATTTGCCAGGTAATTCTGGATGTCTCTGAGTGCCCCCTGGCCCTGAGCAACAATTACTTATGTTGGTGGAATGTTTACATGACAAGGTTTATATCAAGGAGAAATTAAACTCCAAAGTATTCTAAAGGCTTTTTGGATTTACCTTCATTAAGGGATAAAATGTAACGATTATTTGTTTAGCCATACGAGGGTGAGACATTATCCCATAATGCCTTTGTGAGGTGAGATGACCAATGATTTTAAGCATTTTAATCTCACAATTACGACAAAGTCAAAAGAGGATCACCGTAGTATTACAGACGGTAATTAATCATAAACACAAAATCACGTGGGGATCAGCTCCTTATGTGTCTAGACAGGTAACAAAGTGTCAGGTAAAACATACACAGGACCTAATACAGTGGAACCTAGCCTAAAAACCACCTCACTAAGGAAACCATCTGACTAAGGAAACTACCTCATTTATTTAGGAGACCATCTCACTTACGGGCCACCTCACTAAGGAAACCACCTCACTTTGGAGACCACCTCACTTAGGAGACAAATTCACTTAGGAAACCACCTCACTTTGGAGACCATCTCACCTAGGAGACCACCTCACTAAGGAAACCACCTCACTTAGGAGACCACCTCACTTAGGAAACCACCTAACTAAGGTAACCACCTCACTTAGGAGACCACCTCACCTAGGAGACCACCTCACTAAGGAAACCACCTCACTTAGGAGACGACCTCCCTTAGGAGACCACCTCACTTAGGAGACCACCTCCCTTAGGAAACTATCTCACTTAGGAAACCATCTCACTTAGGAGACCACCTCACTTTGGAAACCATCTCACAATAAAGACCTTCAAAATTCTGTCTATATTACAACTTAATTTTAAAGGCTACTAATTTTAGCCAATTTTAGTAGTAGTGTTTAGACTACACACAGGATCTTAACTAGGCCAAGTTTGTCTTAATTAGTTCTCTACTCTCTCAGGTACCCAGGTAAACAGCCTTCAGGCAGGTAGCCCCCTCCCCCTACCCCTGGTACTATTTGTTCTGATCATTTGTCTGTAATTATGATGCATACATACAAGGACTCGGGATTTTCTACTCAGAATATGAATACACACCAATCTTTAAAGTGTTTGAAGCCTCCATATCTAATTCTACAGAAGTATGTAAATATTTGCAATAGGCATAGATACTGGGGTGAACAATGGGAAACGTCAAAACGGAGATCAATAAATCTGCTGCTCAGGAAATCAATCCCGTTATCCCGGCTGTCAATCTTATCACTGATGTGTGTTATGTGTGCTTGTATATGTACAGAGTGGTGCAGCTAAGGTGACAGGACCTGGAGCTTAGTCATCAGGACTGTACAGAATAAAGCATATGTGTGTGCAAAGAATATACAGATAAGTGAAGAAGTCATTAACCCTTTCAACCCCAAGTATCAGAATGGTATACTCTTTTCTGTTGTCTGGACCAGTCTATTTTGGTTTGTGGTGTTGAAAGGGTTAATAGATATACAGTGTAACCTGCTTTAGCGACCCACTGAATTCAAGAAAAACCTGTCTTATGTGACCTGAATGAGTGGTTCTCAAAAAGTATTTTTCCTATATAAATCACCTGAAGTAAGAGACCACCTGTCATCTGTGACCCTTTCTGCTCCTTCCCTTGGATGGTCTCTTAAAATAGGTTAGACTGTATAACTACGGGTAGGTATCTTGTCCCTGTCTTTAGGATGAGACAGTAAAANNGTACTGACCATAAGTACTGACCATAAGTACCGGTACTGACCATAAGTACTGAGCAGAGACCAAATTTGTCACATCTTACCTGAGCATCAGCATGCAATGATGTCTCATTATAAGTGAGAGATTCTTGAGTGGGATGTTAAACAACAAACCAAACAATCAACTAGACACATGTGTTTGGAAGAATTGCCTGTTAAGACTAAATTAAGAGACGCCATGTAGACCTTGCCTACGTGACATTGTTTCAGGCTTCTGTGGCCTCTGTGACCAAATGGTAAAACACTTTGCTTTAAAGCATTTATTCTCTCCCCTTTTATCAGCTTGGGTTTGAGCCTCCCTGGAAGCTAAGATGACTGTCAGAAAGTCTGCCAGCTGTGTACATGCAAAATGCCAATAGTCTCTTCCCAGGTACATTTGTAACCAGTTTCTCTCCTTCACAAATAAAGTGAGGGAGAGACTATGACATGTAAGTTGGGAACAAATACAGCCTGTCTCCTCTTTTCTGATAGATTTTCACTTAATTGAGGTAAAGTAGTGGTGAAGGTAGTTTGGGGGGAGGGGGTGTGGCATGTGTGTACCTCTACCCTTAGCGTGTTTTCAAGTGATACCTGCATACATATACAAACACACAAGCACAAACTTACTTATCAAACTATCTGCCCCCCCCCCTCCCCCACTGCCTACCAACACACAGACATACACACACACACACACCAATATACAAACACATGTTCACACATGCACATATACACAAAAGCATGTGTGTGAAGTACATATAAATTATTTTTTAAGGACTTGCTTTCATTGAATTTATATCCCAGAAGATCTCTAAGGATTATCAAAGTGGTATATATTACAGTACAGATGATCGATATCCCTTTGTGAAACTGATGAAGTTGTAATGTACATACATATATTATGAAGTATGTGGTGCTTTGTTATACAACATATGTTGTAAGTATCTAGCTATAGCCAACTCTTCTGTCAAATAAACAGACACTGCTGTCTCCCAAAGATAAATATACTGTATACTGCAGAGGATCTTTGTACTTCTATTGTATTAGGTATATTGTTGTTTCAATGTTCCACCCAAGAACCTAATAAGCCATCACTTTATGCCGTTGAAGGGCGACAAATCTTGCCCCTGCTCGGCACTTATGGCCATAAAGCAGGGAGAGTTCTTTAACATGCCAACACAGGAATACTGTGACATGGGGCCTTTGTTTTTATTGTCTCATCTGAGAGACAAGGACAGCCAACTGCTGCATGGCTCAGATTCGAACCCTCCACCTCAAGATCAGAAGCTAAGCATGCAAACCGCTAGGACACGTATGGTGGCCACCCTGATCTTGGTGCTTCAAAAACTGGGTAGCCCAAGGAGAAATTTGCATGTATGATGCATGATGGGAATTAGGGGAAAGTTGGTCTGTTTGTTGGTGTCTTCTGAGACAGTGGAAACTTTCTCCTTGTCTTAAAAGACTACTGTTATGAAATAGCACTTATGAAAAGTTCATTAAACAAATCTTTATAAACTATAGTGTAAGAGACCACCTGTCTTCAAAGAACATAAGTCCATGGCTGTAAAGGTGGTCTCTAAAGACAGGTTCTTTTGTAAAGAACATACTGGGTATTTCCATTTCTGATGGAGTGGCCTCTCAAAACAAATTCTACTGTAGAGGTGACATTTACATTACTGTAATGGTTTACTACTTAAGACTAAGCAACTCATTTAGGGGACAACCTCTAAGACCACTTCACTTAGGAGACCACCTCACTTAGGAGACCACCTCACTAAGGAGACCACTTCACTTAGGTGACCACTTCACTAAGGAGACTACCTCACTAAGGAGACCACTTCACTAAGGTGACCACTTCACTAAGGAGAAAATTTCACTTAGGAGACCACCTCATATAGGAGACCACTTCACTAAGGTGACCACTTCACTAAAGAGAAAATTTCACTTAGGAGACCACTTCACTAAGGTGATCACTTCACTAAGGTGATCACTTCACTAAGGTGACCACTTCACTAAGGTGACCACTTCACTAAGGTGACCACTTCACTAAGGAGAAAATTTCACTTAGGAGACCACCTCACTTAGGTGACCACTTCACTAAGGTGACCACTTCACTAAGGAGAAAATTTCACTTAGGTGACCACCTCACTTACGAGACCACTTCATTAAGGAGACCACTTCACTAAGGTGATCACTTCACTAAGGTGACCACTTCACTAAGGTGATCACTTCACTAAGGTGATCACTTCACTAAGGAGAACATTTCACTTAGGAGACCTAGGAGGTTAATTCCAACTGGTGGCCACCTCACTTAAGAGATCATATCTCACTTACATGTAGGAGACTTGGGAGATCAACTCAGTCACATATATGGTCTAAACTGTACGTTTGATAAGACAGAAGCTAATCATGAATGGGTTCAAATACATAAGAAATATTTGTAGTGTAACAAAACACTCCCTCGTCAATCCTTATTCTACAAAATGTACTTATCTATCTATCTTTCTTGTCACTCCTTGTTTAATTTTTCTATCTGTTTGCTTATCTCCATCATTAAAACATTAATGAACAAATCTATTTCTAAAACTCATCACAGCTATTCTGTCCCTTACAGCATCACCATTTGTCCCGACTTTCACATTTCACACCTGATCATCATCCCCTCCATCATCCCGGAGACTTTACACCTGTTAACGATCTACTAATGACTCGGCCACTCACCTGTGATAGATTTTAATTCCACACGATAAACAGATACAAAATGTTCCTGTCTATCCTCCATTGTCTTATTGTTAATTATCACCACAATTATCTACTGCTATTGGCCTATCCGACGGAGCGACCATATCACAGATGTGTACATATATAGCGTGAAGATTTAAATCAACCCAAAACCGTGTCATCGGTTTAAAAAAGCTATTATGACAGAAATGATATGTTATAGAGATGACCTATTAATTCATCAGTATGTAACTTCTACAGTCGCTGCGCTCTCGCTGTTGTCAAAATGACAGTAGCGAGTGTACGCATGCCTAAATTTAAACTCCGTTTTATTGCTTTTTCCTTTATAAAATGGCATAACATATACATGTATATACATGGCTATAAGAATATCAAATGGATTTGGAAAGAAGTTACATATGTAAACTTTCACTAATCTATTACCCGAGGTCGATTAACACAAAATTGTTATTTTATACTTATGGTATTTCTGTTATCGCTACCTTTAAAGAGTATCACCAGATTTTAAGCTGTCAAGTATTACAGGTAAGTAAAATAAGAAGACCGCTAAGACAATTCTGCAGAGAAAGTTATTTTTGGAAAGTCATGTAGACTTTGGGAAAAAAAAGGTGGACTATTCCTCAACAGCTATGGTAAATAAGACCAAAGTAACATATACAATGTACATGTATTTTACTGTCACCCTGGTAGAAGTATGGTCAAAATCACAATAACTTCTGTACCATCTGTAGTATCTTAATATCTCTACTGTTGTTATGGACCGACTTTTGTCTGAGTGACCAATGTCCAGGCAGACTTGTGAAATGACCACAGCTCTACGAGAACAACATGGAGAATGGTTACATTTCCCACACCAGTATAAAGGTCAAAATGACCAACATCGAGGATTCAGAGGATAAAGACCTCTCATTGCACAGGATAATATCCTCAGCACAGATCCTGTGCAGTTGGGGATTTGTGAAGCCTGCACCAGCCTTATAGTGCTAGTATATAAAAGAAAGAATAAAATGACATGAAATACTGATAAAATGAATATAAACACAGGAGAGAAAGTAGAAGAAAAAGGCATGAAATTCTGATAAATCAAATCAAATATGGAATGGAAAGTAGGAGAAAGTACTGGTGAAAGACACAGGTTGTACATAAGTACATATATCCGCTTTTATCTACACAAAAGTGTAACATAAGGCTGAGAATCTAAATTCTAATACACCTGTCTGGCAAAAGATATCTTAACATCTTCTACCCATGACTAACAATCTAATGTTTCCTCAATTTTTTGTGAGAAGTAGAACACCACTAGAGTATGCCACGAAACATAAACTTCCACAGATGCTGTGAATTCTAATTTACTGGATATTATAAATTTACCTCAAAATGAAAAAATGAATAAATTTCAAGGTGGGTCAGAGTAACACTGTCAACAGGTAAATTTTTTGATGCGTGGAATAATTAAACTTGTCAGATATATCTGGAAGTTATTAAGAAGTACTCAGGTAAATACCTGGGACTTAACATATGTCCTTTACATATAAAATAGAGTTACTCATTTGTCGAGGATGGATCTGATACTTTTTATGTGCAAAACTGAACAAGTAGATGTTTCTGCAAAACTTTTATTGTAAAGTTTTACAGCTAGTACAAATACATCATCCCTCCCTCCTTGTCTGTCTCTCTCTCCCTGTCTGTCTGTCTGTCTCTCTCTCTCTCTCTCTCTCTCTCTCTCTCTCTGCATGCAATAATGACACCTCATATATTGTTATAAGTTATTCAAGATCTCAGGTGATTCAAGACAACTTAAGTGCACTCAGAATACTTGCTGAAGTGCTGGAATCCATTGTGCTTGACTAAATCGTCCACAATTCTGCCCGCATTATGACCCGATGATAAAAACTCTTGTCACTTGGGTTTTATTGCAAATAATCACCCCGATCTCTATCCCAAAACAAAATACTACAGCAAGTATCTATTAAACTTACTGGAACATTAGATTTAATTCTTTTTAAAATGTGTAGTGTTATACAGTGAATTAGCAACTGGCAGTCTACTAGCATTCTATTATTTGTCGCCACCCCCAAGGCTATTTTTTCTTCTCTTAACAATTAAATGTATCTGTTTATAACAATATCGGCCCAGGATAATGGTTTGGACTAAGAACAGTCATAAAGGTTTGTTTTTTTCCCTGATTTTCACATAAGAAAACATTCACTTAGTAAGTTTATAAACATCTACCCATTAAAACAATTTTCATGTTACAAGGAAGACTATTTAGCATATTTGAACTTTGCTGTTCAACTTTTAGTTTTTCCCAAGAGAAAATGAACATCTATGTACATATAAGGGCTTATATACATTGCAGGTGTCATGTTGTCATGTTATATATAGAGAAGTATGATAGTGATAACAGTCTTCTGCAAGACCATATACAGAAGGTCCTATATATAACAGAGGTCCATAACACCAAAATAAGACCTCAGTAATGCCATAATGGGAAGAACTTATGTACAGTTACACTGTAACAGAGGTCCATAACACCAAAATAAGACCTCAGTAATGTCATAATGGGAAGAACTTATGTACATGTACACTGTAACAGAGGTCCATAGTGCCTAATTCAGACCTTAATCATCCACCTCCATGTACTCACTTACATGTACCAATATTACTGGTAGACCTCAGTAATAGGAGGTCTTATATAACAGAGGTCCATATCACCAATATCAGACCTCAGCAATGCCAGCAATAGGAAGGTCCTATATAACAGAGGTCCATAACACAAATATCAGACCTCAGCAATGCCAGCAATAGAAAGGACATATATATAAAAGAGGATTATAACACCAATATCAGACCTCAGCAATGCCAGTAATAGAAAAGTCCTATATAACAGAGGTCCATATCACCAATATCAGACCTCAGCAATGCCAGCAATGGAAAGGTCCTATATAACAGAGGTCCATATCACCAATATTAGACTTCAGCAATGCCAGCAATAGGAAGGTCATATATATAACAGAGGTCCATAATACAAATATCAGACCAGCAGTAATGCCAGCAATAGGAAGGGTCCATGTACATGTACATGTAATAGAGGTCCATAACACAAATATCAGACCTCAGCAATGTCAGTAATAGGAAGGGTTCATGTTATAGAGGTCCATGACACTAATATCAGACCTCAGCAATGCCAGCAATAGGAAGTTCCCATATGACAGAGGTCCATTATAAAAACATCTGACCTCAACAGTTTTTAGTTCTTAAGACAAATGAAAAAATTGCAAATGAACATTTCAAGCAAACAGAAATTAAGATAAATAACCTAGAAATTCTAGAGCAAAAGAAAAGGTAGAAATACATGAAATAAAAAACAGAAGTTCAACTCACTTTCAAAGGTGTGATGCAGTGACTTGACAAGTGAATCATAAGCCAGGTAGATGGGTGCTACACTGCATTAGAGTAGACGTCCTCATCACAAAACCCAAGTGACTGTGACTTAGTTGTGTGTACTACCAAACTGTGTAGTATCAGAAACTCTCTAACCATCACGATATGGCTGATGGGTCATTGGTTAACAATTATTAACAAACCAGTGATACAGTAATAAATAAATACAATGATGGTACCATTGGCTCCGCTTCACCGACTCAGTGTGCCGTGGGTGGCGGAACACCAATGTTTACTTTTAGTATTTAGAATTCATTACAGGATGTAGGAGAACTTACTAAGTAATAAAAAAAAGATTGAGAGTTTTCAATTTCATGGATTACTTTATACTCCAGTCTGCTCTGTCTCTCCCTCTGTCTGGCTTGTTGTTCATTGATAGTTGCGATGTAACCATAGAATAAACATATGAATATATGAAAAAAAACCAACCCCCAATGTGATTGTCATGCAGCAAAATTGTCATGGGACCTCGATATTTACTGTCTCATCTGAAATACACAGCAAGCCAACCACAGCATAGCTCAGATTTGAACCTATGACTACAGGATCCGAAGGTGAACACGGACAGGAAAACCCATACAGCCATGCCTGTAGAGTCCAATAATGTCCAACTATACAAGGCCATAGAAACATTTCTCTATCAATCTTTATGATTCTCCATAAATTGATGATATCTAGATCGAGCTGTTCCCCTTCTACCACAGGTGTACAAGTACATGGGAAATTTCACCCACCATTGTGCCGAATGCCAAACTTTATTTAAAGGTAAAAAGTTTATTTCTCTTACCTACATAAAACAGGGACTTGAAATATACCTTCATTACGATCCGTTATATAGAGGTATCACTTATCAATATTCAAATGATGAGTAAAATAAATCGCCCTCTGCTATGCTATCTGTTATTTTACGACTTGGCAGTGCAACATACAAGTTTTTATACCAACCAGCATGTGTTACTATATATACAAATATTATTTCTAAATATGGCTCAATTACTGACCAATTAAAATTAACTACGGGCACTGAACTGTAATAGGGCGTCTTGTAATAGCACTTACAAGCATAATTAATCCTATAATTCCATTAATCACTATAATTTCTTTCATTCATAATGTAAGTCCGTTATTTACAGTTTTGATCTTAGTGACGAATATAAAAACTCACTCTAAACTTGACCAGTGAGATCGAGTATGACATCTGACTGATCCTCATGACCTGGTGAAATGTTCATCAGGATCAGGCAGATTTATCAATTTTTCTGTTTTTTAAAAAAGAAGCGTGTAATACAATACAGTTGAACCTGTCTTAAGAGATGACTGTCGTGAGAGAGCATATTTGCATGGTAAGAGGATCGAGTGGTCTGTCATTCAGGTTGTACTGTAACACAATACAGAGTTACCAATCACTGACTACACCATCTAGTGGACCACAACATAGAAGTCAAATTAGGTCAAACAAAAATATAGTCAGTACTTACTCAGATGACAGAGTAATCCAGCAACCTTGGATTATATCTAATGAAATTTCCCTTCATCACTGAAATTATTTGCTTTTCAAAAAACCATGCAATTTTCCAAAAATCAAGGCAAATGCTCACAGAAGCTCAGACTCCTATAGTCACAATTCCATTAGATCAGTGCAACATTGTCAAGAGTGGTATAAGCCACCACTTTTGTCTCGCATATACTCTTTTATGGTGGCAGCAATATTTCTCCATCTCTCATTTTTACTTTCTCTCACTGTTTTCAATTTTCCTCTACACCTCAAACAAATTTAACACGGTTTTTTGATTTACTATACAGAAATTTAAAACCAATGTTCAAATCTGATAAAACGGAAACGCTTTACTGAACCAGGTACGAGATTGGAAACGACGGTAATCAATAAAAACAACATCTTTATGAACAATTTCGAATAAAAAGATCACCTGGTTATTAATACGGTCCGACCGACATATTTTGGTATACCAAGCAAACACAGGGGCCCCCCTGTTCTGCATGCTACATTTTTGACATATCAATGCGACCTCTGAAAATTTGCTGTGAATTTTTGGAGTTTTACCTAAGAAGAAACAAAATAAACAAATAGTTAATACAAACAATCAAGGCGGCCACCGACAGATCTAGTTACAATTTTTTTCGAAAATTTGCCAATAATGCGTCCAAATATTAATATTTCATACTTAAGAAAAGAGAATTTTTTTTACTTACCAGTCAATGGAAATTAACAATAATTACGGCTCCACAGTAATTTAATATCCCAATGAGTTTAAGTTAATTATCAACAAAGTTTTAAATTTTTTTCTAACTTTTTAAAAATATATATCACACAAGCGACGAGAGAAAAATTCAATTACAGTCTTATTAATCTGTGTAGTTCACAGGTGAGCGATGGATTGACATATACAGGTGAGAGGGATAGCATCATGTTATCTACAGATCATATACAGGTAAGTTAACGACCTTTTCCTTACTGGCTACCTGTATAACTTACACCTGTGACAGACACTACCATGCCCAATGAGCGTAAACCGTCTAAAAAATTAAACATGGATCGGACAATTTCTGACACCTAGAGATCATCAATTTTTTTAAAGTTCCTAAAAAAACTGACCATGGTCACTCATAGCAAGGCCATTCCCACACCATACTGTAAGTGTAGAAACAGTGACCCTTGTGCACTCAGACTCAGGTGTATAAAGGGTCAAATACGAAAACAACAGAAAAATTAGGCACTGTGTTCTTAAATGTTGACTTGTTGGTTGTACAGTAGTGTACATTGTAACGTCCCAACCAAGAATCATTCACTGATATGGGAACATGCAAATATTGTTCAAGGGCTGCAAATATTGGCCTTTGATTGGTCATTGAGCAATGACATTAGCTAACGGTAAACATACCAATATACATGCAAACATTTATATGTTCAGTGATGTCTCGTTAGTCCAGAACTCATTAATCCGGTTATTTCATCACTCCGGACAAATTGCTCGTGAAAGAACGGCCACAGGGCTAAAATGCTTCGATAATCTGGAAATTCGCATTCCGGATCCGGACGGTCTATTATTGGAATGAAAATGTAACTTTTTACTAATGTAAATTTGAATCGTGAGTCCGGACAAAATTTTAACAGCTGTTAGTAATAGTTGTTGTTTTTACAACATTTTAAACAATATCTGAGTCAAATCTTTAACAGCTTGTGTACCTTACTGATAATGAGAGGGTAGATAATTGCCACCTTTTACTGATTGATTAGAGGATTAAGTAATACTCACGGGTTTGCATGTTCTGTCAAGGTAGAATGTGTCAGTAAATTCACTTACCTTGATATTATCGTTATTCTTTTGAATGAGGAAGAATAAATTTATGTTTATTCTAAATGAAAGTGAATATAGATCACACCCGGCTTACTCTGTTTATTTTCCATAGCTTAAATGGGGCCAATAATCTACAGACACTCATTTGATCTTTGCTGGAAATAATAAATAATAACATCTACGTGTTGAAGATTTAGTGTCTATTCTTTGTCTTTGATCACATTATTTCCTTTCCTCATTTTATTTTTCGTTTTTAAATGCTTTTTTTTCTTTCTACTATTTTTATCTAATATTCTTTTCTTATTTAGATATAAACTTTTACAAGTAAAAAATATGCTAATGTATAGTGATCATATGAACAGGGGAAATAACTCTTGGCTTGAGGCTTGATCCGGTAATCCAGACGATTCGTTAATCCGGACGAATTGCTTGGGGACGAATGTGTCCGGACTAACGAGGCATCACTGTATATGTAAACTTTTTTAAAGAACACTGAAGCCAAGCAAAATTAATGCTTTGTTAATCAGGCACTTATGCTTAAAATGATCATGATGAGGCTGCTAGTTTTTACTTTTTGACATGCCAAAGAATTTAGATGTATGCTTTTTCTTACCACAGTTTAATCATATTTGACTTGATAATAATTTTTGACCCAATATCTCAGTATAGCTGGTTCATATTCTTTTTTTTTTTTACATTGAAGTCAGTTAGCTGGGTATTCAGGAAAAAAGAAACAGAAACTGAAACCCGCGAAAAAATGTTTACCGTACTAAAAATCTGGAAAGTCAGGAATAGTCATTTTCACATCACAGTACTGTCACAGTGGGAACATAACTTTTCTTGCTATTTCATTATTTACGGTACTAACATCTTGAACAGTAAGTAAACTGTAGGTACACAGCGATCGGTAAAATGAAGAGATGACGACTCATCAGGAATAATGTCAAATCTGATACATCAAATGTCCCCCCATCATGTCTTGCTGGCTGTGCTCATATATGCTAATCTTCAATTTAATTTCAGGTTTCCCCTCGCCCACATAAAGCCAACATTCATTATCTCCTCATCAATACAGAATGTTCAATTTTGATTCAAAGTCAGTGTGCTTTTATGTCAATAGAGTTTGTTTAATGATTTTTGGATGAGCCAGAATTACCTATTAAACTTAAGCCACACTAGATGTCTTATCTGTTGCCTCAGAGCTATACTCTTAATACCTATATATGTCCGTTGTATTATTGTTGAACAGGGGCCTCCGTGACCAAGTGGTTAGCGTGTTTGACTTCGAATCGAAGGGTAAAGGGTTCAAAGCAGTGCTGCAGCATGGACTCAAACTCATGACCTCACAATCAGAAGATTAACAGGTCAACTACTAAGCTACCTGTTATCTATATAAGGGGAAGTAAATGACAACACAAATAAAAATCTATTTTTGGGGACAGTTGTCTCCCCTATCCATAAAGGACTTACAGAGAGTTCAAGATCTCCTTTCAGTCCATCTCCCTCTCACACCTGCATCACTTTCAACAATTTTTTTGACAAAAATATCTATTTTTGTCTTTTCAGTGCATAAAACCTAAAATTTAAGTACCGGTAATTCAGTGAGTAACAGTATATTTGCACCAACAAAAGCATAAACAACAAAGAAATAACTAGAGTAAGTGGGCCAATAATAACTGTCTCTGATTTCCTATATAGCTTCTTTTACGCACACAAAAAGTTTAAAAATTACGGTGTCGTCTAAAACCGATAAAAATCTCTTGTTTACGCTACCAGAAGATACATAAGCACTGTACTTATTGCTCCCACATAACCAGACACCGATATTTATTTCCAACATTTGTATTTACTGTAGAGTTCCCTTTAAATCATTCTTTTTCTCGTAGATGAAAACGATACGTTTATTGTAAAAATTGGAAGTCTCATACAATCGCAGTGATGAGCGGAACAGACAAATTACCTGTCGTCATCGCTTTAAGTATTTACCTTTTATCTTCAACTTTTTTTTTCTTCTCTTTTTCTCTCTTTTTTGTAGTCATTTTGATTCTTACCATAAAAATGGAAAATTGCAACTTAAGAAAATTAGGCTAATCAACGTTTACTGTGGAAGGTGGTCATTGATAAAAAGTTACAAAGAAATTTTAAACAAAATTACCGTAAAGAAGTGAATGCTATTCATGTAAATTTTACCTTTTTAAACTCCCACGATTATAAACATGTACATGTATGTAGAAAATTATAACAGTCCTTACTTTGATTCATTTCTTTCAAAATTAACTCTTTTTACACATAAAAAAACCAACTTTTTATTATCTTATGAAGCTTAAAGAAAGTCATAAAACTTGGAATACAAATTTATGTACATGATGTATATATATAGACCTGGCAAAAATCATCAAGGGTCAATATGGCAGTATTTGGACTATGGTTCAACAAATAAGACTTCTTGATTGGGATGATTTCAAAATTGTGGTGTCAGAAATTCTAAGTCTGAGATCTCCCCTAATTGTGAACACGTAGGTCAAAATATGGCTCCAAATAAGGTATGATTACCCCTCCTTTCTTCAGGCAATAAATTCTAAACTGTTTGACAGACAACCTTGACTTCATATGACTTCTACAGAATACAACAAACATATGCCAGACCCTGATTTCTAGGCTACGCTCTTGGTTTTCTTTGAGTATAGTCCTAAATTAGAATCAAAGAGCAAATATCAAATAGGAGATATCGTGAGAAGTTCATTTTCAATCTTAGTCCCAAAAGTGTTTTGGTTCAATAAAAGTGTTTATGCCTAACTTATTATTGTAGATGTCAGCTATTTACTGGTTCATATAAATGTCATTTACATGTGTATAATTAGTTCTGACAAGCAATTGCATATTCAAAAGAAATTAAAATGATGAAAAGGATATCTTGGCAAATTTTCTGCAGAAATTTTCTTGAGAGCAAATTATTGTGCCAAAGTCCAAAATGAAATTGATTTTTTGTGATGAATTAACTAATAATAAAATCAAAAACCTATTTACAAGTGAAATGACTTAATTCATTTTTAAAATGACAAACATTTTGGATATTAAACTCTTCACACAAATTTAATTCCCTGGACTAGTTTCCTTCTGTTCCGAAGAATTTCTTTATCCATACAATATTCCTACATCTTCTTAACAGCTTTTTATAACATGCTTTTACAATACTAACCTCAATGACATACAAGAAATCGGTCCTTATTCCATAGCTCAGGTCAAACAAATCCTGCTTGACAATTTTTGACAGAAGTCTCTCTTATCAAATTACACACTGTTAGCATCTTATGAAACCACCTACAAGTTAGCTCTAGCTCAAAGCATATGAAAAATGGTAAGGGGTTAAAGAGAAAACAAGAAGCGGGGTCAGATATGGCCTATTTCCATATCTCTTTAAATCCATTATTAAGCTTTAATAGATTTATGACCACTCGGCAAATTTAAATTCAAAATTTGGATCTGACCTGAAATCTTAACTTTATCTCGTTGATAGAGGAGTTCTCAACGGCAAATATAACAAAATGTTGATTTTGTGGTGATATGTTAGGGTGGTAAATAACCCCATCATTTGTTTGACTTCACCCCCCTGTTAGCTGCAACATTAGAGTAAAATTACAAACCACTGAGGGATAAGTAAATAGAAAGGCTAGGTGCAAAATGAAATGTGTATTATTGTGGTAGAGAGAGAGAGGAGGGCAGGCAGACAAACAAATACAGGAGACAACGAAAGAGGTATAGAAAGACAAAGAAAAAGAGAGACATACAGATGAAGACAAGAAAGAGAGACATACAGACGAAGACAAAGAAAGAGAGACATACAGACGAAGACAAAGAAAGAGAGACATACAGACGAAGACAAAGAAAGAGAGACATACAGACGAAGACAAAGAAAGAGAGACATACAGACGAAGACAAAGAAAGAGAGACATACAGACGAAGACAAAGAAAGAGAGACA
>JACSZP010021369.1:0-11730 GCA_016161895.1 Pinna nobilis
ATTTGAAATTGCAGAGGGCAAGTTAATTTTTGAATTTAACTATGCAAGTTACCATGAGTTAATGTATACATGTTTATACATATATATATAGCCTGGTGCTTGAAAAATTTACTAAAAGTGTAAAACTTTTATTTTATTTTACTTATTAGGTAAAATGCTTCCAACAGGGAAAAGAGACCGTGAAGGGAATGCTGTGTCAAAGCCAGACTGTGTTGTGGACTACAACAAGTATATGGGGGCAGTAGACAGGTGCGACCAAATGGTGACTTATGGTTCCTTTCAGCGGAAGACTTTGAAGTGGTGGAAGAAGGTAAATTATACAAAATAGAAATGGAAAAAATTTAGTAACCTTTTTCCAGCAATATCTTCTAAATTTTAATAATTGAAGCACTTATAATTTTGAGTGCGTAGTAGTTACATTATAGAAAAGTGTTGTTTATGTTGAGACACATCATGGATGGGTTCATATTACTTCACTAGGGCCGTAGCCCCCGAGTGAATTTATCACCTGTCCATGGTGTATCTCAACATAACCAACACTTTTCTATGATGTAGGCCTAAGTCACTTGTACCAAGATAATAGGAATAAAGTCAGTATCAGTTTATTTGGACCTTTCATTAACTGTTTGCATATATGTATTCCACAAACTGTTTTTGCAAAATACAATCTAAAATTCTAGATGCATAAATAATAATTCGCCATTGTTGAATGGTCTAATAGGGGACGTCACCATTGCGGCGTGGATCACACATGAAGACCTGCCCCTGTAATCGTTGACCTTGATACCGGTACATGTGCATTATTATTACATTTAACTCCGTTATGAAGTACAGTAAGATGACAAAATCTACACATGGGTATCAGTGGTAGACCGTGTTCTTTTTTTCAAATCACAGACCGTTTTATTAATACAAGCTGTCAAGAGGCCATCAGAGTGTTCGACGTCTGATTGTGAGGTCAGGGGTTCGAACCTGAACCAGGCTGTGCCTGTCTTTCGGATGAGACAGTAAAAATCGAGACTCGTGTCACAGTAGGCGTCGGCACGTTAAAACTCATCTGTGCTCTACAGTCATAAGTGTCGAGTATCTAGGCAATATTTGTCACCCTTCACCATCACATGGTGATGTTTTAATATAAATGAAAGATTAATGAACGGGACGTGAAACTACAATCAACCAACCAACATACTGTCAAAATAAGATTTTTCTTAATTCGGGATACACCAATCGTTTGCCGTATGTCGTAGAGGGGGGGGGAGCATTCGTACTGAAATTTATTTTCAGGTTCCTTATGGCTAAAAGAGAAATTTATATCAATATTTTTGTGTTTAAGATTTTATAAAAGTCAAAATTTTATGTGATGAGCTGCATTTCCAGAGAGAATTTATGAATTTATACATAACCAAAGCCAGAGAGAATTTATTGATTCACTCATAACCAAAGGCAATAGCGAGTTTTCACCCTTTTCTGGGTTCCTACACCTTTGGAACAAAATTACATAATTTGTAGCCTTACACATTCAGGTAAGCGGGGCCTCCGTGGCCGAGTGGTTTGCGTGTTCGACTTCGAATCGGAGGGTCCGGGGTTCGAATCCGCGCAGCGCCACTCCGCAGTTGGCCGTCCTTGTCTTTCGGATGAGACAGTAAAAACCGAGGTCCCGTGTCACAGTAGGTGTTGGCACGTTAACGAACCCTCCCTGCTCTACGGCTAGCAGGACCAAGCACAGGCAAAATTTGTTGTCCTTCACCGGCACACGGTGACGTCTCCATATGAGTGAGATATTCTTGAGGGGGACGTTAAACAACAATACAACAACAATATTTAGCTTAGCTGTTTGTCATTTTCATTACAATGGAATTTATTTATACATTATACCATATGAGGTTCTGTAGCCCATCCCATATGCCATTTATGTCATGAATTACGACCGAACAGGCCCGCACTGGGAGTGCATACTTTAGAATATTGAATACAGATACACCACACATTTCCCCATAGGCCTAATGCTAAAACAAAATTAACCTATGGTACAATAGGTATTATACCTTACAACAGATCTAGATAGAGATTAGAGACTATGTCAATCTGAAATTACTGAGAGGGTTGGTTGTGAACATTACTCCAGGATAATTTGTTGCTATAATTACATTTTTTTATTTTAAAGGTATTTTTTCATACACTTGGCCTGACTATCCTGAACGCCTATCTTCTCTACAAGTCCAGGGAAGATCATCCTGTTCCCCACCGTGTATTCAGGAGGCAGCTAGTAGCTCAGCTAGTGGAGGACTCCCGTGTGACTGGCCCAGAAACTGCAGGACGAAGAAGGACAGCTCCGGAAAATCTGCAGCGTCTTAGTGCAAGACATTTCCCTTGCCACCTTCCACCAACAGGAAAAAAACTCCATGCCAAACGTCAGTGTGTTGTTTGTGGTCCTGCTGAGGCAGAAATTTTTAAGACGCAGAACCCTGGTGTGAGGGTTCCCCACAGGACCGGACATGATACAACATTCCAATGTAGTCAATGTAAAGTTGCTCTGTGTGTAACGCCATGTTTCGAACTGTATCATACTGTCTCGGACTTTGTCTTGGCATACAGAAGGCGACAACATCAAACTACAGCCAGGGACATTAGACAGGAAGAGTGATATAGTCAGATATATATAGTTGGGTATATTATATTCAGTTGGAAACCATTGAACACTGACAGATACTGTTCTCATGTGGCATTGAAAGTCAATTCATTGTCAATACTAGTATTTGAAATTTATGTATACTGTAATTGAAGTTATTTATAGAAGTTCTTCATCACAAATCTCTACAGAATGCACAGGTAAATTAAGAGTATATTTGTATCCTAATAATAATATCCTACATCAGGTTGCTGAAACCACTTTATATATTGTTGGAATAGAATCACTATTGTTATCATCAGTTTATTCACAAACAAATTTCTAAGAATTTGACTTGCAGGCATATTGTTGTAATGATTCAAGTAAACTCATCATCAGTTATCTCCCTTGATTCAATGAATATTAAAATTATCTCCCTTGATATGAGTCAATAAGTATTATTTGTAACTGGAGATAAGCAACAAAATTGCATTCTATTGTTATAATTTTATGTTTGTATTAAATTTTATCACCAAAATTAAATTCTCAAAATATAATGTAAATTTGATTATTTTCTCTTGATTTTTTTTGTACATTTTGCACATGTACAGTTAAGATGGTCAGAATCATGCAAAAAACGATTTCGAAAGTTCCCTTTTCACACTCAGTGCATGACAGGGGTCCATATGAGTAATTTAAAAATAAAAAAAAATTGGGTACAAAAAAAATTTAAATCTCAAAAAATTCAGCACTGGCCGGTACTTGATATCAAACAATGCAGCAGCTCTAGGGTTAACAAACAAATTATTTCAGTGTATATTAATGTCTTTTGTTAGTCTTGTATATAGGATGTCGGCGTGTGGGAGTCCTTTCTACTGGAGGAAACCAGGGTACCCAGAGAAAACCCTGGTGTCCGAAATTGGAGACCACCATACAATTCCATCACCTCCTTATCTGGCAGATCCAAGGAGTTAACTCAGGTCGCATTGGTGAGTGTACTTATCAAGCTACTCAGACATCCTCTCAACTCCTTGTTTTCTGATCAATCGAAAAATAAAATGTGATGGTACTTTTCAATTGAAGTTTGTGTTAAATCCTTCTAGTTTCTCTTGCAAAGCATGGATAACTAATCAGCTATGAGAATCAAGAATTTCTTCATATAGGTTAGTTTTATTTTCATGGCCCAAGATACAGTTGGCAAAATTTTTGAGAGATCCCTTCAGTAAGAAATCAGAAGAAAAATAACAGGAATTGCAGTCAATGTATGTAATAGGACTTTTTATCCATCAATATGATGCCAGGTCCCTTTCTAAACTTTTTGCCAAGAAACCTCTAATGTTGCATAAATTTGAATATTTAGTAACATAGATATTAATAAAACCAAAGTTTGTAGAAAATANNCAGGTGGTCAAAGCCCTACTGTAGAGAGCTTGTCAGATGACCAGAATGTTGATAACCAGAGTCCTAGATGAAGTGTAACACTCACTGTTAAATGGCCCAGAGTGCCAAGCACTAGCAAAGATTTGGTTCTTCACTCAGCATCAGGGACTCAATATTTTACAAAGAGGGGTTTCATTATAACATTGTTTGAGGCTTTAATATTTAATGCTCCTGTCAGCCTAAGCATGATGGCCAACATATGTCCAGTATAGCCCAGAACAACTTGCCAGAAAGGAATTCTTATGCAAGCACAGGATTTTTTTTCCCAAGACAAACATGTATCTGCATATTCCAGCATATGCCAACGTATTTTAGGCAATACAAACATTAAGAAACATTTGCAAAACGGATAGTGATGCATTCCAATGTTTCTCAAAAATTGCATTTACGCTGGGAATACACTAGGCAACAAGTCTATGTGTGACGGGGCCATTTGACACAATGAAATTTAATCACGTATGTGAAATCTTCCCATAGTGGTTGACAATCATGCAAAGTTTTATTCCTCTACTATGACTGTTTTCAAAATCATGAAGCAGACAACATTGTGTTTCAGACAGGCAGAATGTAATCTGGATGCTTAAGACACAAACAATATAATGTTACTGATATTACTGACCTGAGTGTACTCCTGATCGCTTGGAAAGCTACTGCCAAAAATGGTAATGGCATTGTTCATGGTGAGGATCTTCTGTTGAAGAATTGTAAGAGCTCCATAGTTTTCAGTCAGAAGTAGAAGATACCTGGTTTCACTGTTGCATCATGAAAAAAGAGCATAAAAGGCAATGAGTTGATGTCTTCAAGGTTAAATAGAGTGAGAACTTACCTAAATATTGCCTCATCTAGAAAACCCTAGTATGTTAAAGAATCAACATTTTGTCTGTTTGTCATAATTCTATAATATGTTGTGTGTTAAACCTC
Organism: Pinna nobilis; assembly: GCA_016161895.1. NCBI lineage: Eukaryota > Metazoa > Mollusca > Bivalvia > Pterioida > Pinnidae > Pinna > Pinna nobilis. The sequence continues at coordinate 4,970 of JACSZP010021369.1, forward strand.
ACTCGAGAGATCACCTTTCCATTCAATGTAACTACCTGTGACTATGTACATGCTCTCCTTATGCAGCTGATCAAAAAAATAAAGACTAAAAAAAGAACAACAAAGACAACTGGTACTGATGTTAATGACCTGATTATTTTACTTCATGTTCCACTTTATAGATGACATTCATTTATCAAATAGTTCAAAATTTGGAAACTATTTGATCCATCTATCCCACCAAAATTGAAATAATGGAAACTGCCAGGTCTGCATTATACTTTTATCAACACCTGGATATTGAGGGACAGATGAGAACCAAACTTTATGATAAAAGAGCTGACTTCAATTTCCTGTTGTGAACAGCTGGCAGTTGACTCATTAAGATGTTCAAGAGCATGTCATGTGTTTTATATTAAGATTTCCTTGATTGATGGTTCTTGCTGACATGGTAGTTTCTTAGCCAAGGGTTCCTTATGGTTAGAATGAAAATATCACTTGGAAAGTTTTATAGTCACCATCAAGACCTGGTTGATCATTACAGAATATCAGTATTTCAGATGTGAGGGATATGTTCCACTTAATGTACACCTACATGCAATCCCATCCGTTTTTTTTAATCATTTATGAATTATAATAGATCAGATTTTTTTTTATATTTGTGACACAATGGGTGCTGCTCATGGAGCAGGAGTTGCTTAACATTCCGGAACACCTAACTCGCCTCTAGGTTTATTGGGGGTCTGTGTTCCTCTATTTTTTGTTTAATGTGTTGTTGTATGGATTACTGTACTGTTGTCTCCTTTTGTGTTTGCCATGGTGTTGTCTGTCGTTAGATTTTTTAAATTTTGAATGACACCTTGGTATCTTCAACTTTCCTTTTCTTTGACAATACATGTATTTGGAAAGAGTCAAATTCCTAAAGAAATGCAAACCTCAAAGATGAATAAACTTATCCATCCCCTATTAATGCTGTTGTTCTAAAATCATAGTAGGAGACAGCCACACAAGCCACATACCTATACATGGACAAATGGGCAAGCAGATTATAATTAAAATGCCCCAAAATATTTTATTGCTAGGAATATTTTATTGCTAGGAAAATAACAGGAAAAGCTATCCAGGTTTCATCAGCTACATGCATACAGATGCAATAAAATATATCTTAGTCCATGAATAATTCATAGATTATAGGATATTGAGTATGTACATTTATATTCAATTAAACATCATTTGAAAAAAAAGAAAGAAAATGTTCCCTGGATTTCCTTCTTTTTCAGACTTATGACACTTCCACAATAGCATAACCAGAAATCCAAAACTTACTTTTCAGTCCCTTCTCCTTGTAGACAAGCCTGTATCAAACCAGCAGATGTTGTGTCAGGGTCATCCTTTGTTTCCTACAACAAGTAAAAAGAATGAGAAATTGGCTTGATTTAGCACAGATAAATCAAACATCTCCCCTTCTACAAAATGAAAGAAAAATGTGGTGTTGTTTACAATGTTTAGTTCTAGAGAAATACTATATAAATTAATGTTTGTTCCAACTGACATATATACTAAATAATCAAAGGACTAATCTCTATAATTTTTGTTCATGACAAATTGTCTTGATGTCATAACCATGTATACCAAATAATAACCTGTCATCCTCAAATACCAAAAAATGTACACTGTACTTTTCTTGAGACGAATATTTAAAAAGATATTTACCTATATAAGACTATATATGTTAAAATTTGAACCCCTACTCAGGCTGCAACCTGACCCTGGCGGCAGCCATATGAACAGACTTGAATCTACACTATGTAAAGATGCTACCATTTAAATTTGATAAATTGTATACTAACTTCCGTATATGCCATATTTTTCAAAGGTCATTCTGGGACAAATGACACTATTCTGGGACAAATTCCATCGAATTCTGGGACATTTTATTGATACATTTTGCAGAAGTTTAATAAGAATAAAACAGCTTTCATATCTCTGTTTTACATTTGTACATGCTTAGAGATTTTTCGTAAAATAGTTACAAGTACAAAGTTTAAAATCTAATACTCAAAATATTCTGAAATGTATGAATTAAAAGACATAATAGGCCTAATTTATGTTTTTAAAAAAGGGGATATTGTCACGCCCACCACACCAGTCTGGCTCAGCCTGTGTTTCACAGAATGCTCTGTCTGCATCAGCAATGGAATGTGCAATATCTAATAAAGATATGGCCTAAAGTTTCCTTGTTCCTGCACAATCTGTTGTTATAAGAAAGCTACATGGTTATATGTACTGTCCCACATCAAACAGCACTACTAAAAACAATCTAATTCATCTATTTGTTATTTAATTGACATGTAAGTTAAGTTTTATTTTTAATAAGTTAATTTTTATCACAGTCAATACACACTTAATTAATAATTATCATGTTTACTAGACGTTTTCAAGTTGAAATGAAGTATTCAATACACACCATATAGTTACTATTAAATTGAAATGTGCAATATGCACGGGTTAGGTCTACCACATTTTACATACACAAGGATAGCCTTTAAGAAAGCGAGCTCATATGCTGTAAATACCTACTTAGTGAAAATAAAGGTAGGAAAGCTGTGTATACCACTAAGGGCATTAAAAGCATACATTACACATGAAATAGACCTTTGCTAGCTCAAGGGAACAAATTTGAAAACCTGAAGTAGAGAGCGTCTAGAAGGGATCATCTCAAGGTAGTAACGATTATGTCTCCAAGGTTCAACACAGCTTTTAAACTTAGTGTACGCTCATTTATGTGACTTTGTACTCCTTAAAATGACCCAATATAAGTCTAAGTGATATAATTTGATTTCCTATAGACTATAATTTGTAGAATTGAATGAAAATTAAAGAAACTATGAATGAAACTTTAAGTTAAGAAGACAATGTCAGGAATCCGGGACCAACATAAATTTTATATGAAAATCAGTAACCCACTGAGGCAGGTTTGAAGACATCAATTATACTGGGACTTTTGGTGTCCCTTCAGGATGTATGGCATGTATGCTGTTCTTGAGAAGAAGATTTTTAACAGATATAGCTACATATAAACCCATGTAAAACCCACTGTAGCCCCATCCTGAACCTAGGGGCAACCATTTGAACAATCTTGAATCTACACTATATCATAATGCTTTCACAGTAGTTTTGTAATGTTTGTCTCAGTGGTTCTTAAGAAGAAGATATTTTTAATTAAGACAAATACTACTTTTAAATACTAGTCAATTATCTCCCCTTATATAAATGTCTGACCCTTCATTTGAACAACTTGAATCCACTTCCAAATTTTGTTGAAATTGGCCCAGTAGTTCTGGTGAATAAGATGGAAATATGAAAAGTTTATGACGACGACATAAACAACCAAAGTTTGATCAGAAAATTTCACTTGAGCCTTAGGTTCAGGTGAAAAAAAGGACAGGATTACCAAACAATAATGATATGGCGCTTTAAATCATGCATAACTTACTAATTCATGTTTGTTGACTGATGTTAGCTCTTTTGCAAATATGGCCACAGGATCTACAGATTCAAATCCACCAAAGTTGCGTAGTATGGCATGCTTCAGCATCAGCCAACTTGGCATTTTCTTGTACTTTGCAGCAAATCCATAAATCATTTTCAAAAGACTATGGAACAAAAGATTTATATTTGCGTCAAAAGATACACAAAGCAAACAAAATTATAGTGTATGTATAGATAATTATAAACAGATCTGACCACTTTAATAGCTAATGTCACCTACACATTAGATATCCATAGATCTTGTAGCTTCTAAATTTATTATACATATGGATAAATGAAGAGCACTAACAAGATTTATGAAAGATTAAATAAGGTTTCATGATAGTCCCTAAAATAACCCTTAGAGGTTCAATCACATGATTTTCACTTTAGACAAAATAGAAACTAAACTGAATACGCTGATCTACCTTAAATAACCCTTTGAGGTTAAAATCATGTTAATTTCATATTAGAACAGAAAGAAACAAAACTGAATATGTTAATGTTACTTCAACATAATGATTTTGTTGTTTAAGAGAATTGGGTATACTATTAGAGTCCTCTAAATGGACCCAGGGGGTCAGACCTATTGTCTTTTAGTTGTATATTAATGAAGAACACACTACAGAGTGTAGCTGTGCTGACATAGTGAACATGAAAATCATTCCGGTGGAAACCAAAAATCCTTTTTAGTTATTTTTTATATACAGTCGAATCTTGAAAACTCAAACGTCGATCTCTCGAACTTTTCGATCTCTCGAAGTAAAGCTACGGTCACGATTTTTTCTCTTAATAAATTAACGGAATGAACTCTCGGTCTTTCGAATGGTGACGTTGAAATTTTCGATCTCTCAAATAAATCTCACAGTTCAAAGCTTAAAACACGTTTGAAATATCATCTCACTCTTTTGAAATGCCAATTTTTGGTAGACATTTTGATTACCGGCTGTTAATTTAGCAATCAAGACAATGGCACTGTTAAATTATTTAAGAATATTTATTAAATGGATGCGTAATAAGAATAGTGTACGGAAAAGGGAGTGAAAAAGAGGGTTTGAGTCGGCGGAATAGCGTTCAGCTTGAGAGATATGGTATTTTTGAAAACTCTAAGTCTCAAAAACTCGAAGTTTATCAACGGTCCCGAGCACTTCGAGTTTTCGAGATTCGACTGTATTTAAATACACTTTACATTTTTTTCAATATTTCATCTTTTCTGTCCTACATATTATTCATTCAAGTTTCTGTCCTACAGTACTTTTATCAAGTTTTGTTCAAGGACTTAATTTGAGGAACAAAATCGAGGACAATTCTAATACTTTAACCTCAAAAACAATTTTCAACAGCTCCTCAAAAGTAACTCAGAATTTAAAGACTTGACATAAACCATAAGAATATACAAAAGCCAGTTGCAAAGGTATCAATTTACCTGTAAAAATCTCGTAGTCCGAAAAATTCTCTCTTTAAGTTTTTATTGGAAAACATCTTCAAATATGCCTTAGCCAATGGTTCAACTAAGTGTTTGGTTCGATCCTTTACTTTCTTTTCACTTGAACATATTCCTCTGAAAAATACAAAGTTTAAGTATCTCTAAATGAATACAACATTATTTTGTACAGAAATATATGGTAAAATTATTCGAACATATAATTTCAAAAGGCTTTTTTTGTTCTAAAATCTTAATATTCACCGAAATTTTACATTTAAAAGCCAACGTTACCTGAATATGGTGCTTCAAAGTGCTTCAGTCAAAACAAGGCAATAAGTAAACTGATGTATGCTCCCCGAGGCAAACTTTAACTAGCAGTTTAGCAAAAATGCTGCCTTCTTCTATATGGGATAATTTTTGTGTGAAATAAACTGTAGGTCAATAATTGAAGGAAATATGGACAAAATAAACTTCTAAGTCTAAATTTGAAAATTACCTTGACCTTGGAGTAAGATAAGTGAACACCTGTATGCCATGTACAGCATCTGTATGAATTATGACCTTAGACTCACAGTACTGAAGATGTAGGCAAAACAAAGTTTCAAGTAAAAATTTGAGAATGACTTTGAACATTGACCTGTCATCAAGGTCAGTGCACCCCTGTATGTGACAGAAGGTCTGTAGAAATCATTGGTGAATTCTACAAATCTACTATGGATTTGAAGTACATCAGGAGCAAACCTTAAACTAATTATATATACAGTGGAGGTGGTCTATTACAAAGTCAAAGGGGATTCACTTTTGATTTCGTTACAGGCATAAAAATTTACTACATATATAAATAAATAGCAATTCTTTTGTGGATTTAATTCCTCATTGTTATTATAGCACAGAATTTGCTTTAGGCTGATTCATTATAGACCAACTCTACTGTATTTATTCATTCAACATACATGGCACTCTCTGTCAGCTCTTGTAGGTCTGGCACCTCCCTTTGTACAAGTATACCTCTGTTCATCTTTGCTGGATCTAAAGCCCAATTAGATATGCCAATAAAAGCAACCTGCAAATAACAAGATATTCTAAAGTTGTTTACATTTCATAGAAGGTTTAACTTTAATAAAGGACAGTAAAGTCTTAGGTAAAATCTCTGTATCTATAACAAATACATGGACGGTGCTTTGAGCTTGGATATTTTTCATGGTAAGCTCTAGTGGCAAAATATTAATCTTTTTAATGATATCTAGCTGTTTTGTAAGGTCTAGTCAAATCATATTTCTCTTTACAATTTAAGTCCAAATCTATCATAAATGCAAGTACTGATGTTCTATTGTTCCTTTACGATAGGACTTTAGTAAACCTTTCTCTTTTTGTGAAAAACAAATGATGGAGCCATGGTTTTTTTTTTTTAACAGATTAGTAAATTTTATGCCATCTTCTATTAGAAATAACCAAGTTGTGTTTAATATGGAAGGTGAAGGTCATCTGAAATAATGTCAGTACACACTCCACCATTGGAACAATTTTATGTAAAGGTCAAAGAATTTCCGTACGACCAGGGTGATATTTGTGTGAAACATAATCCAGATCACTCAGTACTGAAAGAAGGTATGGGCGTAATAAAATTTAAGTCATAAGTTGTAGATGACCTTGATTTTTTTTTACCTTGCTTCAAGTAAGTGCACACCTGTATGTCATGACTAACTTTTGTGTGAATTATGATACAACTCACTCCATACTGGAAGGAGCTTTGGGCAAAATAAATCTTTAATGAGATTCAAGATGGCCGTTGGTGTGAACGGACGCAGGTAAAAGCTCTCTGAAG
>JACSZP010021371.1:0-10246 GCA_016161895.1 Pinna nobilis
ATATATATATTTCAAAAGACATGTAATGGGTATATGAATACATATAGCTGAAGAGAGTTTTCAATTTTGCAATCAATATGTATTACTAATAACAACAGAAACACCTAAAAGTAAATTATTATTTATTTGTTATGACAGGTCATTTCATTTTCTATGAATATTCACTGTGAAATAATACAGAAATATCATAGATAGTGTAGTGCTGCAACTCTCACTGCATCAGTCAGTCAGTAAAGATTAATTGGATTAAATATTCCAGTACACACAAATATTTCCGGAGTAATTAAAACGAGCAGACATTACTCATGATTAAAAATGAAGAAACAACAAAGAATTTCGAAACCCTAAGTCCTGAATAATTTAAGGGGGATGGGTAACAAGATATAAATCAACTTCGAAAACCAAATTGGAATAAGGTGACCGGAGTCTGTGTTCAACGCCCAGATATCACAAACGTTTTCAAATGAATGTATATGTTTAAAGTAAACTGGTAGCACCAAAAATACTTCATGTATTCTTCTGTTCAATCAATAGAACGAAAACGGTTTTGCTTCCTCAAAACCAATCGTTATTGAACACACGTTTGACTGGTTCATCATTACCGACGCTTTCTGCCAAGGCCATCAGCTTACTTTTATAATCGTCGATATTTATATACCCTCCCTGAAAAAACAACAATTTCGTTTCAACCATCAAATAAACTCTTTTAACTATGCATTAATGAATATTCAGATCTATGATACCGAGGAATATCATGACACTCAAGCGAAGACATACGTTTCCGGGAATTATTTGATAAACACGGACCTCTGAAAATTTAGATGTATGAGCAGGTGTTAAGGAGGAATAAGCAGTCCGTCACTATCGTTACACCTGCTGTTTAAAAGCGACAAAATCAAATGAAATAAGTGAGAAAAGAATCCTCACACAACCAGGTAAGACTACTTGACCACCTGTGATCAAAATCATAAGAAATTAGTTTTCAATTGTTTATAGCCATAGGAAATGTTCTGGCATACCTGCAATATATAAATATCTCAAACAGGCGCAGAAGAGATATTACTCAGAATAGAAAATTTGACGATAGGAAAGTCAGTGTCATCATATTTGCCGCGAAGTATATTGATAGTAATATCCACTCTAAGATAATAATATGTAGTTGGCGTTACCCCTTGAATTTGATTTGTGATTATGTTGATATCTAACCAAAAATATTGAATATATAAATAAATAACACCATCGCACTTCGCAATACAAAGAACTGAGAGACACATACATCTCTCTCTCTCTCTCTCTCTCTCTCTCTCTCTCTCTCTCATCTGATATAAGGTTTTACCTGTAGATGTCGTTTTCCGTTTTTGTTAAATGCATTACGACCATGGGCCATTCTGCGATTGTTGTAGGCAACTAGGTCTCCTGGACTCAGTCGTATCTCTTTCTGTTATGGAGCAAGAAAAAGTAATCACAACAACAACAACAACAACAACATCAACTACAATAATAATAATAATAATAATAATAATAATAATAATAATTGTAATCATAATTAAGATAATCATCATCATTATCATAATGTGATCATACAAATAATTCTTAACTTTCATTGTATCTGTCATATATTTTCATTAAATTATTTTCAAAAATGTATATCCAAAGGTTACGGAGGGTCATTGCAAACTTATTGTATTACACAATAACAAAAAAGAGAAAAATATATGTTACAACCGTTTTCGACATGGACAGGTGTTTGACAGACGACAGATATCATTACCCTGAGAAAATATTGTTGCCAGCAATATATTTTGTATGATTATTTGATAAAATTCATTTTCAACCTTCACATTGGTTCATGAAGAGTTCGATAAGAGAAACTTACAGGAGTACAAAGGAATGTTCGCAAATCCAAGACCCAATGAACATGACAAGCTAAGGAATTATAACGAACTCAAAGTGGATAACAATGGCAAATCCCTAATGGGGTCTGACCAGGTGTCCGGAAGGTCAATTATAGCATTTTGTAAACGTTTAAAATAGAGGAACGCTGTATTAGATACGTACAGTATAAATGCCATCACAAACTTCTCTTCCGAATAGTTGATACGCCTTATAGTAGTCCTCCACAAATTTCTGAAACGACCATCAAAATAGAGGTCAAACAGAAAACTACAAGGCAACGGAGAGCAAATACATAAGCAATACTTAAAATAGACTTAGAAGTAAACTTTAAGTTAATCACAACATTCGCCGACAACATTTAAAGTTAGTTCCTGTGCACCCCTTAATTTCATGAAACTAAATGTCATTATATATCTAGCGTATCCAAGGTCCGTGTTTGCTCAAATCCTTATTTTTCATTTTTTATAGGGATTATGAGATCGATCAATGTTTGTTGTCTTTACATTTTTATCAAAGAGAACTGACTATGAAACTAGTTGATAGAAAGGTAAGGTAACGTACAGTGATCGATCTCATAACTCCTATAAAGAAGACATGTAAAATGCTGGGCAAACATAAACCCTGGGACACACTAGATGTTGGGTTAGGTGTCTAGGAGAAGTTAGCACCCCTGTTGACCAGTCACACCCACTGTGATCCGTATGTCTTGATCAGGTTAATGGAATAATCCGTAGTCAACATCAGTATGTACAAAGCGGTCTGACAACCGGTATGAATCACGTCAGAGAGCATTCGCCCAAATGGCAGGTCGCATCAGCAAGCCAGACCATTTTAAAGATCGTAGAAATTACGAAAAGCTGACTTTAACCGAGACTTTGGAACCTCTGTAACATCAACTTGTCTGTAAATCTTGTTTGACGGTGGCACGCATAATTCTGGTCCATCTAATCATGTCAAATAAAATATCCATAGCAACGAATTTATAGTGGTCTCAATCCTATCAGTATAGTATTCTGACTTAAATACCAGTACATGTATAACGATTCATTTTGCAATGTGTAACTTTGATATACAGCACGGTAGTAGTAACAAAATATATACAGTTATCATTTGTCAAGGAAACAACATACAAATCGAGTAAATAGTAAAAAATAAACTAGTAACATGGAAATCTAGGTGCGTCATGTTGAATATGCACATTTTCGTCACACACGACTTCTGTACAGTTAAATTTTCAACTTAGATGACACGACCATCGTCGCGCATGCGGCGGCAGTTGATTAATCATTCGGCGTGCCTAAACCCTAGATATAAATGGCGTCCGTTTTACTATTTTTTCACTTTTATGTCTTGTTGTTTGTATTATTTTTTGTAGTAACATCTTTTTTTGTTCAGCCATGGTTATATAAATTTATATGAATATATAAATAGGTACTATATGTCGCTGAGTTTTTGATATTCCTCTTATCTCTAAAGATATTCACGAGTGCCAAGCATTGCGCATATGCAATCTTAATATTCCCAATAAGAGAAAGAAATATTGTAAGAGCCAGATTTTGCTGATACATATATATTTACCTCCTCTACCGAGAGTGGTCCTTGTAAATTGGCATGCCAGTTTATCCCGATTATCTACAATTGTAATTAAAACCCATGTGTAAAATTGTGAAACAAGTTATCACGGCCTTAGTCACTTAGGCGTCAAAACATGCATATATTCAGTATAAAATTGCAATTGAACAATTAAGTAATTCAACAAAAAAAGGTACATAATACTTAAATGCAAAATCTAGAGTATACATATGAAAATTTGTTTTGAAGCGTACTGTGGCTGATATTTGTTCTTTGTAATTTATATATCTTAATATGTTATAGTAATCTTCTTATATAGGATTTAAGTTGGTATTAAAAATATTCCATTTACATTTAACATGTTTTAAAATTTCATTCGAAGTTAAAGACATTATGTTATCTTTCTTTTGTGAAGTGAAATTACTCGACAAAAATCTATGACGAGGCACGTAATTGCAACGCTATCGATTTTCAATAGTATTCATTTGGTTTTATATTTCAACCTAACTTACAAATCACCGAAATTGTGTAAATTAAAGAGTATTTTCTCAATGTGATAATCCTGGTCTTTAATTTCTGATACTCTGATATTCCAAATTGTTGTCCAGAAAATAATGAAATGGGTGAAATAGAAGATACCAAGGGGCATTCCAAATAGAATAAGTCATCGACAGACAAAATCGTGGCCAAAACAAAAAGGAGACAAAATTACAAACAGACACAAATACACTTATAACTAAAATTAAAAGAAAAAGGAACGTTGTAGTCTTTACCTCATCTTGATGATTAAGAACAATGTGTGGCTTCCTGATGACCATTTTCACCGGATGATCCCTTTGTTAAAACATACAGAATAAATCTTAACTTCAAGTTGTAAGTATTGCAAATAGCCCTTAGAACAAATATATCGAAGGCGTCGGGAAAACCAGTGCCGAGTTGTGTTTAATTTTGTTATTATTGTTAAGTCTTCAAAGTAAGGTCGGTTTACCTGCGACATTTCCCTCTTAATTTATATTGGGGATAGAATTTTACGGAATAGACGATTGGAAGGGAAATACGTTGGACTTGAGAACGAGAAAATCGTCATACCTCGTCATGTGAATCCGTATGAACGTAGCCGGAACACTGGATAGTGTTTTGAAATGTTCAGGATACTTCTGTCTAAATGTTTCAGCAACTGCAAACATATCTATAAACGTGGTTTCTCCCCCTTCGATCGAACTCTCAAATCTAAGGATAATATAAAAATATTTCAGAGAAATAGAATTTGATGAAGCTTCTAGTATTCAATGAACGTACGATTCGGACATTAAAATGTAATCGTAATGGAATATCTATAACACTTCTTTCTAAGGGTCAAATTCAGTAAAAGTGGACTTTTCAGTTATTATTTCAATTACGCAATTTTCATTAGAAATTAGTACTAGTGCGGGTTTCTTACGCGAAGTTAACATCATGTTGATATATACATATGCATGGGAAGAAGTACATATTTCGTTATTGAGTGATACAAAAGCCCAGTGCTTGGGTTCTGGTTCGAACTGTTCATCGCACGATAGTTTGGTTTTAGGGTAAGTTTCAAGACACGATCATATTTTTTTCGGCTTTAAAGCTCCTTTTAAGATGTTAGTTCAGCTTTAAGTTTTGCGTTAAAGGTAAACCTTTCTTGACATTCTAACGCCAAGAACAATTTTCTTTTTAAAAATGGAAAAAGTGGAACCTCGCAAAAAGACAACGTCGCTTTGGATACCACCTCAATAGGCAGCCCATTATAGACCATCAAAATTCAGTCAATCACTCCTTTAGTATACTTCAACCTCACTAATTAGACTAAATTATTTGGTCAGTCACTTGGGTGGTCGTAGAGGTGCGGTTCCAATGTACATGTATTTGTATCCTGTGTAAATGTTTGTAGAATTTGTATGAACACTGCTCAAATAAAAATGAAAAAAAATGAGGAACATACTCAAGACAATGCAACATTTGAATTCCTGGTGGAGACTCATACTGCATTAGATCCATATGGAAAGCCAATGATTCGTTCGTGTAAGCCACATTGATTGGATTTGCTTCTAGGCGTACATCATAAACCTAAAGGAAAAAGATAAAAGTAATCTCTCATGCCCGTTCAGCAATCTCAGAACAATTTACAGGAAATCAGGTGCTTAGTCCACTTGAAACATAAACCTCAACCTATGGTTTCATGGATTTCATTTTTTAGAATACTACGTCACTATCTATTATACCACGCAGTGAAACATCTGTTTTTGCTGACTAGGAATAAGGATACCATTTTGTAGTTTTGACGTTTTGTGAATCCTCTCCAAACAAGAGGAAAGGGAAACGGATCCACTATCTAAATGCCATTTACGGAAAGGGAAAACTCTTACATAAACATATTCCTTGTATAAATTATATTGACCACTTAGCCATTTTGAACTTTGAGGGGTAATTGTCCGTTGCTAAGATGTAGATGCGGAGCGAGGTTTGATTGGTTAGTCACCAGTTGTCAAGGGTGTTTATAGTTTCATAATAACTTTATTGACAACCCTTTTTATAGATTCTAAAACTCGTACAGACAATACGTAACGACGTTTATATATCTTGGAAGGAGTAAAACTTCTTTACTCTCAAGCATATTTTTCACTTTTTATCAACCATATAGTAGCAAACTTACGGATCCGTACAGTGTGTTCTGTAAGGGACCAATTAACTTGATCACCTAAAAAAAGGGGAAAATAGAACACTAGTACTATGTGATGATAATTGCTCATTTTGCTGAAGACTTTTTCTGTTTTAAAACTATCTATATGTATCATAGCCCTAAAAACATTTGTTTCTTATTTTTCTCTATTGTCCCTTTTATATTGATAATGTATTTACATCCATGTTATATATTTCGAACTGAATAGAAAAAACATATTGCCATACTATAACTACAGATAAACTTATGTATATACTAATACATAGCTGATAGTAAATACATATATTGAATATTATGCATCCTTTAGTAGAATGTAAGTTTACAGCCCCATCAGCCCAACTAGCAAAAGTTAAGGTGTTATGAGGACGTTCTATTCTGACACAAAATTCAGCCCATGAACCAAATATGCCTAAGCAGGATAAGTTCACCTGACTGCTCTGACATACACCTATTTGAAGAGATACAATAAACAAATTATGAACACCTTGATTCGTTGTTAATAGGCTTTTTGAACCCAAAGAGAGTGATTCAAACGGGCAATTCATAAATAAAAGATATCAAAATATAAAAAAAACTTACCTTTTTTATATAGTTATGTTCAGAGGGAACACCCGTAAGAAGACAAAGTCCTCCTTCGTTGATTGTTCTCAACCAACTGAAATAAATGTACTGCCATGTCGGCTTATTCTGCGCGTCTGCTAATTCTGCACGTATATGAAATATAACGTCATAAATTGTGAAACGGTGGAAAATTAACACAGTATTACTCGTATTTTAAAATCTACCCCAGTAGCGTACTTCTTCTTGAAACAAGCTATACTACAACACCAGGGGCAGCATCGACTTGTGACCTACTAACATCGACCATGTTTTGGAATTTCCATGCTATGTTTCGGATGACAAAGACTAAATTTTGAACGAAGCGCAGAATTAGCCGACCTCGTGTCCATTCATTTACGCTATGGTTTCTATATTAGTTTCGAAAAAGGCGAAAGATTGAATAGTTACAATTTGAGAAATACACATCGATCTGAAGTATTAAAGATCATTCTAAAACACAAATTGACACACATTTAGTTTCCACTTTCATTTTCAAAAGACATATACGAGATATGTGTGCGTAGGGGCGCAGAATAAGCCGACAGCATTGTATATCTGGAAATGTTCGCTGTTGATTTATTTTCACACTTTGTCAATATTAATATCCTCTTTAGTTTACCCTATGGAACCATTCTCTTACGGGTCGCATGTGTTTTATTTCTAAATAATGTCACTTAAATAGATCGTTTTAATTTTAAATTCGCCGATGCTATATTGATGCATATGAAATTGTTTATCGAAATACTATATATAAGGATTATTTTCTTTATCAGTAGGACATACTACATACGTAGTTATGTTCGATTCAATTGAATATCGATTTGTTTAATCCTTGACACTCCAATGATAATGAAGTAGTGACGATGAAGTCTAATCAACGGATACAGAGAGATATAGATCTAGGTAATGGAGCAATGCTAGGAGTGATGATGAAGTCTAATCAACGGATACAGAGAGATATAGATCTAGGTAATGGAGCAATGCTAGGAGTGATGATGAAGTCTAATCAACGGATATAGAGAGTATTAGATCAAGGTAATGGAGCAATGCTAGGAGTGATGATGAAGTCTAATCAACGTATACAGAGAGTTATAGATCAAGGTAATGGAGCAATGCTAGGAGTGATGATGAAGTCTTATCAACCGATACAGAGAGTATTAGATCAAGGTAATGGAGCGTTGCTAGGAGTGATGATGAAGTCTTATCAACGGATACAGATAGTATTAGATCAAGGTAAGGGAGCAATGCTAGGAGTGATGATGAAGTCTAATCAACGGATATAGAGAGTATTAGATCAAGGTAATGGAGCAATGCTAGGAGTGATGATGAAGGCTTATCAACGGATACAGAGAGGTATAGATTAAGGTAATGGAGCAATGGTAAGAGTGATAATGAAGTCTAATCAACGGATATAGAGAGTATTAGATCAAGGTAATGGAGCAATGCTAGGAGTGATGATGAAGTCTAATTAACGGATACAGAGAGTTATAGATCAAGGTAATGGAGCAATGCTAGGAGAGATGATGAAGTCTTATCAACCGATACAGAGATTTATAGATCGCCAGTCTACTGTAATCCTATGCATGCATTCGTCCATCTACCTACGGTTGATCTTCATCATGAAATTCAGTACAATATACATCTTCATTTTATACTTTACACCGGCGACTGCTCAAATTGTTTTAGGCCTGGCATACATGATTAAAATTTTGTTGATGACTACCAGTTTACAATACCTGTACATTCCTTGATCAGAGTTTTTTACGTCCGAGAAGGATATCTGTGGTATAGATTTCTGAAAATTGAAAAAAATGAGTTTTTCTGAATTTTACCTTCCTAGAATTGAGACAAAAATTACTGATTTTTCAGATTGGGCCTGAGATAATAAGGTCACGTGTCACAGCATATTGTGCCTTTTGAAATAGCTTTAAAACATAATTGTCCCCGGAGCAGAGGCTAATGCGTGCATATGGAGCTTTGTAAAAATAGGTATCATATTTTGTGTAAGTGAAAATTCGTAAAGAGGGCGTATTTTAGGAAAGAGGAAGATATGTATATAAACCAAGATGAATAAAAGTTAGAACAAGACAGCAATATCACATAGCTGATACATGTTACGCATTGGATTTTTTATTTTGAAGTTTTAGGATTGCTATCGTATTTTTTAATAATGTTTATGGGGAAGATATAAGTCGTATATCACAGTCAAGGTCATAACTGTTGATATCAAATTGGTGCCAGTACTTCCCGTAATTACCAACATGCCTAATATGAAAGTTGCATTCTCTTGACTCAAGAAATTGTTGGTCACCGTAAATATTTTGTGGAGAACGCGATATACATACTGACATGCCATAACCCAAATTGATAATTGAGGTGAAATTGCTGTGCCGAATCTCTACCTCAGTATCCCATACTGGCTTTGTTTCTTTTCTTCTTTCATGTAGGGAGACGTCTGAATAACAGTTTCTTTCCAAATAAGATGGATCAAACTCAGCGGAATGATTTTCGGCATCCCATTTTACTAGGATGTTACCATTTTCTGTTTTAAATAGAAAGTGCTAAGTAGTAAGTATCACCGAAAATCCATGAATCTCGGTTAAGCGGATATATTCACGAGTTGGACGTTTTTGTATAATTGTTTTACGTTCGGTTGAAAATATATCACGTACATGGATAAATCACCGTATAACGGTGAAGGGCGACAAATTTGACTTTTGCTCCACATTTATTGCCATTGAGCAGGAAGGCCTCATTAACAGGCCTCGATATTTACTATGTCATCCGAAGAAGAGGGACAGCCAAATGAAGCGCAGCGCAGATTTGAACCAACGTCCTCACAATATGAAGGCGAATACGCCAATCACTGGACAACGGTAGTCCCTCTGCATTACTATCATTAACTGTGTATCATGAATTAACTTTAGCTTTATAATATTCCACGCCTATCGGTTGGTCCTAGATGTATATATTGTTATCAGAAATTCAGCTCTGTGGTAAGTTCATTGTAAACAGATGAAAATCGAGCTGTCATCCATCAATGAGGCGATATACGATTACAGAACAAATATAGATCTCCAGAAGTCTCAGAGGTGAGATAAGTGGTTTTGAGGAGTAAGTATTGTCGGCGACCGGACACACTGAATTTTCCTAGTCAAACTCAAGGGAAATTTGCTGGGAATAAATTCACTAAAACAATGCCCTTTACAACAATCAAGTAATGTCATTTATTCGTGTAATTTAACATACCTGTTCGCTCGGCGTTTTTAAGTTTCATTTCCATAGGAATTTTGTCGACTGCGTATCGGGTCATGTTACTCTGGTGCACCATACATTCAGAACACTGGCAGTTAAAGCGCAGCCACATACTGTGAAAACTGTGGATTATAATGATTCAACTTGCATTTCTTAATTCTAAATAAATGCACGCAAATATATATATATATATATATACAGTCGAACCTGTTTTAAGAG